>JAVTVY010042252.1:0-18549 GCA_036873755.1 Hanleya hanleyi
TACATTATGCTACATAAAATGCATCCACTACATCCTACCAATTACAGGTTCATATTTGAAACTGCTTCCATCAGGCTTACCGAGCCCAATGGTACACTATCTCCTAAACGTAAAATCACCCTGCCATATATAGATTCATATTTTGGAACTGCTCACATCATACTACATGTACATGTACATTGTAAACTGCATGCATTACCCCCTGGGTACTGAGTCCCATCCTATATTTCCTGAACTAAGCCTTGCGCTACATGTACCATAACCTCATATTTTTTTCAGAAGCTGATAATACTACTCATTCACTACCGGTACCATAAAATGGCATGTAATGGAAACTGGATAATTATGGTATTAAAATATTATCATGCAGTTAGTGATTCTTGTCACAAACTGTTAGAGACATTTTTTAACTTTCTCTTTCGATGTGAAGCTATGCTGAAATTGTTCAGACGTTACCTTTTGATCCTGGAAGCAAGTTCTTCACGTTTGCTGTAGCAATCCGTTTGATCATTGTTTTTGCATGTCTGTGGTCTGCTTAATGAGTTACATGTAAATAAGATTGTTTCACTGGTAACTAATTAAAACTTGCATGCTAAATGAATATTGAGTTTCCAGCCAATATCACTCACAGGTGACTGGCCCAACAGTTAAACAGTTACAGTGTATTTCAGAATATAGATTCATTATTAACAGTTGTAATATCATTTCTTAGATGCCAGCTACATGTAACTGAGTCTTCTATAACAAAATCCCAAATTTTTCTTATCTTTCGTAACACTGAGTGAGAGTTTGTTCAAGACCAAGACAAACAAAATATGAAAGTGGGCCAAAGTCACCTCATACATGTACTTCAGTGATCAAAATTTTCCATTTTCAGGGTTTTAAATAAAAAACCCAATTGTGGGCTAAACTCACCCCCATTGCGGGGTTAACTCTGAACCATGGTATTGAGTTCTTGGTCAAACTGACCCTCATCCTTGGGGTGACTTTGGCCCACCATGAAATAGAACAAAAATCTGAAAACGTAAGGGCCAGGAACAAGTACTTTTGTTATACATAACAATCAAATATGAATCTCCCGTGCACGTTTACCAAGGGAAAATATCTTTTTATTTGAGAAATACACACATAAGAGCACAAAAAATGGGCCAAAGTCACCCATTCTACGGTACCTGTGGGGACCCCCCACCCCCAGGGTACTGGGCCCCACCCTTTATCCACTAGGCCACACAATGATGTAGCCCATAGTTAGTTTAATTACCTGTAGGTCGGGAGGCAGGCCTTGTTTTTTTTGTCGAAATTGATGGAAATCCAAAAATATTTTCGCAATCAAACTCTTTAGAGTCCGTAGTTATCATTTCTATATTTTGGGGGAATCTGGTGGATTTCCATGAATATTTTGTGGGAGTACTGATGGGAAATGGATTTCTGTGAAGAAGTAGGCTAAGCCCTGCAAGGACCATCCTCGCAAGCCAGTGCATAAATCGATAGGTTCTGATCGATACACTGGCTTGGTTAGTTACCAATATAGCAGTTCTGGATACAAATAGCTCGAGGGATTTCCGCTAAACTGAACCAATCATTAAGCATGCTGAAGCAGCTCACCAGGTCAATCAGCAGCGAGGTTTGAGTTTTGACCGGTTTGAATTTCATCGCCGGCCAGACTACCTTTGAAATCGACATCGGGTGTCAAAGCGAAAACCGCAAGCTTCAGATACCAAAGCGCTAATTCAAAACAACTGCTGGGGATGAAATGTACGAGATTGTGTAATTTAGACGCAACGACTCGAGAATTCATCTGAATCACCAAAAAGGTCCAGGTAAATGCTCTGCGAGGATTTAGGGTTTACCTGGACTTGTGAAGATGTGCAAGGACCTGAAGATAAACAGGAAGTCCTACTCATAGTTCTGTCATTTCATTGGTTAACTGGGTCAAAGTCGACAAACAGGAAGTGACGATCATAGAATCTGATTGGATTGTTGCAATCGTGAAAGTCTCCCATTGGGTTGGTTGAGTTTTACT
The DNA here is from genome assembly GCA_036873755.1 of Hanleya hanleyi. Classification (NCBI taxonomy): domain Eukaryota; kingdom Metazoa; phylum Mollusca; class Polyplacophora; order Lepidopleurida; family Hanleyidae; genus Hanleya; species Hanleya hanleyi. The sequence continues at coordinate 2,024 of JAVTVY010042252.1, forward strand.
CAGAGTGACGCGTGGTCCCAAATTGGAGCTCAAATTTGGCGAAGTGAAAGTCTTTTGGGGCATTCTGGTTTGCAGTGTATAGTGCTGATCAAGTCCATGCACAACAAAAGGTACACGTAATAGAATCCGAAAATAGATCCCTCCCAATTTGGGACACTGATCATAAACTGACAAAAACAAATATTACAGTGAATTATTACATGTACAGTCCATGACATGTACATGTATGTTGTAGATTCAGGAAGTTGTGTATACAGCATAGGAAATCCCCTAAAGATCCTAAGATAAAAGGCCAATCTCAGGACATCTTACAAACACATACATTGATGGCTTACGTGTGCTACGACAGGAAGTTGAGCTCATGAATATGCATAAGCAATGCCTACGTGAGGTTGTCTATTATGATGTATCCATTATTACACATTCTTATTCATGCTTTCCCAAGGCCATGCATTACATGTCATTACATTTATAACTCACTTACCATAACTAACATTCATGACATGTAGGCCTACATGTAAATAGTTCTGTAAAACTTGACACCTGACAGGGTGAGAAATAGAAAATAAATTTAGGCTGCCCAAGGGCAACTAGCTCAGCAATTTCAGGTTGCCCTGATGAATTGTAGACTGCCATTGACGGTTGTTGATATTTTACTACCGTCTGTCTCACATAATACGAGGTTCCAGGATTTTTGGAAATATATCGGAGCGAATATTTTGAGAGCAGTGACATTGCTTACAGTATCTGAAAGCTTATGTAATTTGTGCATTCTTATTCTGAAATTTCAGAGAAATCTATTGAGAATCAAAGAAAATCTAAAAAATTTGCATGTTATTTTCAAAGCAAAATGATGATGCGCTTGCAATGTTGTAAAATTGGGACTGACCGCTATGACGTCATAAAATTAAACATGCAAAATTGTCAAGGCGAAATTTGTTTTGGCGAATTCGACAAAATTTGTTTTGGCGAATTCGACAACATTTTGGTTGAATTTTCTTGAAATTCAAGATTGATCAAAATTCACAATGTTCAGATGATGTGCGAGATTTCACTGCTCTGAGAAAAAGTGGCTCTGATACATGTATATTGGTGGAAATCTTGTTCTTCCATAATGTGAGACAGACTGATACTTATAGAACTGAATTAATAAAAAGAATGAGCAACAGCATTTGTATTGACTATTGTATGCATAAATTTGCTTATTCTCTAATTGCTCTTAATTATGACAACTATTTCTGAAATTGTCAGTTCGTTTCACTGAACTTGCGGTCACCGTCAAAGGTCAGTCAGTCTCGTCCGTCTCGCCATGGTGGCGTGCTGGCAGGAAAGATAGTCGCGACCAGTCATGTTCATAGACTGTTGATGCAGTCGGTGCCTTCTTTTAAGTCGAAGTCACGAGCACAGTTGTGTACGTCTATCTGTTCCATTTTCAAATGAAAACAAAGTTCATATCAAACTAAAATTTTAAAACAATATAAATGTTACAACAACAGCATGCTTTTTGCGACCACTATGGGAACATATATATCAGTGTGAACTTGTGAACTTGCTAGAGTCGGTGAGGACCTGTGAGATTATAAAATGGCGGCGCCCTTTGTGAGAAATAAACTTCCTGTCTTTGGCAAATGTCGATGAGTATTTTTGAGCGAACGGTTTCATCATTTCAGGTCAAATTGAGTGAGTCCTGGTTAACATCGCAGCAAATCGTTGTCTTTATCATTTTTGTAGCACTCAAAGCATGCTTGCCCGATGGGCTACCATCTCGTGGTGTTAGATACATGTAGCCTGGCGAATTTTTATGTCGGGTAATCGGGCAAATTGCTATTTCGCACACTGCCTGATAAAGTTAACAATTACGAACTTTCCACATTCTAGTTAGTCCTTTCACAGTAATAGATTCGTGGTTCACTCTGGTTCTTTTATTTATAAAAGAAAAGATATATGAAATCTGCCTGTCCAAATGCTAGATTTGGACAGACTACTTCCTGATTTCCCTATCTCTCCCATGTTAATTTTTAAAATTTTTGCCTGTCCAAATTTGAAATTGCCTGTTCAATGGACAGGTGGACAGTCACAGGTCTCTCGCTAATACCATGCTGCCAGTGCTATCGGTGAAGCTCTATTTTATTTTGAAGGATCAACTTCAATTTTGTGCGAGTGAGATATTCTCATATTAATTCAGACATTTGTACTTGAATTGCTACATGTAATGTAACACTATTCATCAAGTAATTAGACTCATTCATTGCATATGCATGTACTATCACAAGAGGAATGAACAAATTTGGAGCATGTTCATGTATAGTAATTCGAATGTCTGCAGATTAGAATGTCTATAACCGTAGGAGGCGTAATTTTAGTGACTTCACGTTCGGCTCTCTGCTAAGTAGTCAATGATTAGTCTTTTGTAAACACTAACATGGATGTGCATGTTCCAAATTGACATGCATGCTGACCAGAATTTTTTTTTAAATTTTCAGCTTGACTAAAGTTCTATATATATATATTGTTTCTATTTTACTACAGAAACCAGTTGTCTTGACAGATACGAATCTGGTATCATCGGCTCTGCATTGGACCATTCCATATTTGGAGGAAAACATAGGGAGCGGCGAGTTTTCTGTGTACCGTTCCAAGGATGCGAAGTTTAAATATTATGACGAAAAAAAAATTAACAATCATATAGACTTTGTTCCTCCCACGAATAGGATGGAAATGAAATTTTCAGAATTTTTGAAGAAGATTCACAGCGCAAGACCCAATGACGAAAGGTAAGACTTTTATGCGTTTTAGAAAGTTGAAAAAGCTTTCATGTCTCTGCATATTATGCTATTAAGACTGTCCAGTACTTAAATGAAATCAGTCCATTAAACTCATTTTAATTTCAAGTTAAAGATTGGTCATGATGCCTGCCCTGGTATCCCCCCCCCCCCAAAAAACAAAAACAAACACACCTGCTCCAATCTTAATAAATTAAAATCCTATATGCTTCTGAAGTTCTCTATCGTATGGTCGCTACAGGATCTTATACTCGCCGGTCTCCCTCCGTGTTCTGTGATGTCATGTCATGAATATATGGAGTGCTGCAAACGGACCAATCACATCCATTTAAGTAGCGGCATTTCCACTCCAGAACTCGACGCTCGGCCTAACCGAGAAAAGGTGACATCGGCTCCCGCGCTGTTTCATGCCAGACGTCTGGATTAAATGACATCAATTTAAACGGGAATTATACTATCTATAAATGACGGCATTATGACAGGGGAAGTCCTAAAAAAGCAACAACGAAACATCCGATCTAAGTATGCATGCAGCGCACAACTGTCAGCTAGAAATGAGAAACCCGGGGTCTGATCAAGCGAGCGAGTGAGCGATCAACCCCTTTCAACTTCACAACGTATCGGCGAAATTTCTGACAGAAAATTCGACTCGTTATAAGAGACATTTTAAAGTCTGACATACCTTTGTACCTACTGTTACCTTTTTCAGTCGGATTAAGGGATAATTTCGCCAAATATTCGCAAAATTTTGTCCATGAAGGGTCCTTGTGGCTGCTGCCCGAGCTGTTTTTCGCAGTCGCTGGACGAAGAAGTTCTGAACAGGTCGGTGGGAGTAATTTCGTCGAGCGACTGAATTATTTCTGTATATCGTGTATTTTCTCTGCAATATTTCTATTTCATCATAGTGGAACTTCATCAGAAAATTGATTGAATCAGTAAAAGTAAATCTCGAAAGCGAGAATCGAAAAAAATGTTGATATTTCTTGTTTTACCGCTGGAATATTCATGATTTAGGTATACGAAGTACCCCTATAGAGCCTATAGTCGGCTGTATCGATCAACTCCGAGTCATGTCGGAGTGAGCTCAGCGAGTATAAGATCCTGTAGCGACCATACGATAGAGAAGCATATAGGATTTTAATTTATTAAGATTGACACCTGCTCAAACATTATTTATATTTTTCTGTCCTAGCTGTCTGAAACACGTTTCACTTTCTTTTCATGTGCTAGCAAGCATGTCCGGTCGATCCAGGATATTGTATTGCACGGATAGCACACACCAATGTAACCTACCACACATGGAGAAAATTTCTGACACTATTTGTGTCTTCCAGCTACCACCGATCCCCTCCCCCTTCCTTGCTTACCAACTACATATATTTTGCAGTTTGAGTTTAAGTAACAGGTTTGTATTTGAATTCAGTATTTTCCTTAGCACAAAAAAAACAAGAGCCCAAGGGGCTTCAATATACGCCCGTATATCTGGAATTATATTGGTCCAAATTTCAAGTTTGTTTAATAGCCTTGATTCCAATTGGTAGCTAGCACACCAGAGAAAGGTCTACAATTTTGTGCTTCTGAGAATGTAACATATATCACATCTTATACTTGATTCAGTTTTGGGTGACTGTGACCTTGACCTTTGATCGATTGATGTACATGTATGGCTCCTCTTTGCCATGCGAGTAAGGTATACTCAAAGTTTGGTACCAATCCATACCTTGAAACTAGAGTTATCGCATGGACAACAAATGTTAATGGATGAATGGATAGAACGCAACATCGCATTGCATGACCTCGTCTTCGACAGGCATACGAAAATGTGACTTGTAATGAATTCGTGATTTTGGGGTCACAGTGACATTGACCTTTGACCTTGACCTAAATTTTGGTACAGGACACATCGTCTTCCCTCAATGTATCAATGGACACAAAAAAAATCATGATTTTTATAAATCTCATGATTTTGGGGGTCACAGTGACCTTGACGTTCGGCCTTGACCTACATGTCCCCCTAATGTATCCACTGACAAAAAAAAAAAAATACTTTTCAAAGATTTGTTGATTCTGAAGTCACAGTGACCTTGACCTAAATTTTGGTACATGATAAACTGTCTCCCCATAATTTCTCAATGGACACAAAAATCATGATTTTTAACAATTTCACAATTTTGGGGTCACAGTGACCTTGACCTTTGACCTTGACCCACATTTTGGTATGTGACACATCGTGTCCCCCTAATGTATCTACTGACACAACAAATGTTATTTGTAATAATTTCCTGATTTTGGGGTCAGTGACCTTTGACCTTGACCTATTTTTTTTTGGTATGCGACACTTCATTTCCCCCTATTGAATCCACTCATAAAAAATTAGTGATTTTTATTGATTTCCTGATTTTTAGGTCACACTGACCTTTGATCTTGATTCTGGGGTCACAGCGACCTTGACTATGGAACTGGATCTAAATTTCGGTACATGACGAAACGAATCCCCGTAATTTCTCAATGGACTCAAAAAATCATGATTTTTAACAATTCCACGATTTTGGGGTCACAGTGACCTTGACCTTTGACCTTGACCTACATTTTGGTAGGTGACACATTGTGTCCCCCTAATGTATCTACTGGCACAAAAAATTTTTATTTCTAATAATTTTCTGGGGTCACACTGACCTTTGACCTTGACCTATTTTTTGGTATGCGACACTTCATTTCCTCCTATTGAATCCACTCACAAAAAATTAGAAATTTTTAATGATTTCCTGATTTTTCAGTCACACTGACCTTTGACCTCTGACCTCGACCTACATTTGGTATGCAACACATCGTTCCCCCCTAGGGCATCCACTCACCAAAAATTAGAACTGTAGATAGAAAACTGTCAACGATCAATGATTTCCTGATTTTAGGCAACAGTGACCTTTGACCTCTGACCTCAACCTTAATTTTGGTACGCGACACATCGTCTTCACCTAGCGTATCCACTCACAAAAATTTGCAACTGTGGATAGAAAACGTTCACAGATGTAGACCGGACACGAACACTTCAGTGATTTCCTGTTTTTTTAGGCCAGTGACCTTTGACCTCTGACCTTGACCTTCATTTTGGTATGCGACACATCGTCTCCCCATAGGGTATCCACTCACCAAAAATTAGAACTGTAGACAGAAAACTGTCCCAGATATAGACCGGACACGGCGGACGGACAGACGGAAACCGCCATCACATAATACGTCCGCCTTTTGGCGGGCGTATAAAAAGTGGCTGACCGCTTGAATTCTGGGTTCATTTAATCGGAACCCAGGAAATATTTTAATTGATGATAACTGGACTACATGTACTTTTAACTTGAAGTTGCCAAAATTATCATAAATGTATGCTCATTAATCCTTTCCTGGAATAGTATGAAAATCTTATCTATATTTATCATATTTACACCAGTTATCAATGGTTAAAAAACCTGCCCCAGGTTAAAGAGATAGGTGAGAGGCCAGGAGAATGAACCAGAGCTCAAGCAGTGACCCAAGCGACAATGCACCTGTCGCTGCTATTGGAGCAAGAGAGTATTGTCTTAGGATTAACTTGGATTATAGTGCAAACCAACCATTGCTCTTTATTTCAGGAATAACTTGGATTATAGTGTAAACCAACCATTGCTCTGTGTTTCAGAATTAACTTGGATTATAGTGTAAACCAACCATTGCTCTGTGTTTCAGGTATTATTTACAGCAAACTTTAAATGACAGTGTTGGGCAAAAAATTGTGATAGACTTTCTGGGATTTAACTGGCACTGGATAAATGAACAACAGAGAAAACATAACTGGGGGCCACTGACGTCTAACCTGCTTCTCATCGGCATGGAAGGTATGTACATGTTTGCTCGATATGTATGAATCTCCTGAAGAATTATATAATAGATATAGGATTATGAATTTAGACCACAAATGCATATGTACATATTGGTCAGAAGTCCATTGAAGATGACTGACCTAGACCTAATTTTTTCGGGGTCAAATTTCATTCTAGAAATAGACTTCATGCTGTTTCCACTAGATCTTTTTGAGGATTAGAGCAAACCTTTCTTAATGTACACCACAGATGCATCTGTGAGTGGCCAGAATCTGATTTTAAAACATGAATCACACCAAAAATGTAGGTTTGCTTCTTGGCCACAACCCTATTGAAGTTGAGTGACCCCGACCTATTTTCTGAGGTCAGAGTACAGAGTAAAAGTTATTCTGTCCACCATTGATGTTATATTTCTTCAAGCATAGCTGCATCATCGGATCCATACCAAATGCAGTACCACATAAGCAGCAAGCAATACACCATAAATCAAATTGAAGATGATCAGTCTGCTGTTTCCAGATTTGCACCATGTGCTTCTGGTTATTAACCATATTAACCATTGTAAACATAAGTGACCTTGACTCACCTTTTAGGTGACATAAGTACACAGTCGCTTGGAAATATGCACACCATGCAGCATTTACACTGGTGATGGTTTCAGAAACCTAATGAAATGAAGAGAGTAAGTGACCATGACCCAATTTTTCAAAATTAATTTGCATAACCTTTGCCCGACCCCAACTAAAGGTTACACAGTTTGTCCAGGCCTGACTTTCCCTCACATTATAACACTGAAGTTGGGGGACAAAATATTGACCACTCTATATTGGTGAGTTGCACTATTGTGAGTCATGATAACAGCAATATATATATTACATCTATTGGCAGTGTTATACCAATACTGACATCTACTTTATAATGATCTGCGTGAACTGAGGGACAAGAGTACATATATCTAACTTTGCTATTTTTTCTACACATGCATCGGAATCCACAGGTATATGATACTTGATGGGACGTTCCTGCAAACTTTAGCCATCTGTGTACGTGGATCACATGGAACATGTATTCGCTTTTCTCCTCTCAGGAAACATAACGCCAGCCCACTACGATGAACAACAGAATTTCTTTGCTCAAATTAGAGGTTATAAAAGATGCATACTGTTCCCTCCTGACCAGTTTCGGAATTTATACCCTTACCCGGTTCACCACCCACATGATAGACAGAGCCAGGTAAGTGGCCAGAGTAGGGCCTAAACTCATTTGCATAACCAGCATTGGTCCTATGCCTCTTTACTCTCCTTGCCTCAGTGCTTTGGGTTTGGAAAACGCAGAATAGCTAAAATTCACTTCCCAGACAACATTTGGTGGAGTATTTTCTGGACTAAGAAGACCGATTATGTATTACTATGCATTACATGATTGCCATTGATAAGAAGAGCTGTTTTTCACTCCTCTGAATTTAGATTATGGGGAGTGATTGGGAGTGATCAGTCTTACTCTTCTGAAATCATGAGCACCGTTGCCCTTACAGTCACACTTACTCTCCTCATCTCTGGATCCTCCTCGTCCTAATGTTTGCACCTGTTTTAACACATTAGTTTACTGAGTTATTAACATGAATACATGTACTTAGAATTTTGTTTGATCATCGCTATATAGCTGAAATATTGCTGAATGCGATGTTAAACCTTAATTCTCTCTCTCTCTCCTCGTCCTCTTACCCTCCTCACACCTGCCTACTCTCCTCATCCACCCTTACTCTCATTGTCCCCCTTACTCACCTCACCCCCTTACAATTGACTTAATCTCCTCGCCCGCTTTTACTCTCCTAGGGGTTCCTTTACTCTGCTCGTCGTCTGCTTTTACTCTCCTAGGGGTTCCTTTACTCTGCTCGTCGTTCGCTTTTACTCTCCTAGGGGTTCCTTTACTCTGCTCGTCGTCCCCTTACTCTGCTCGTCTCTCTTACTCTCCTCATCCCACTTACTCTCTTCATCCCACTTACTATCCTCGTCCCCTCTTACTCCCCATGGGACCCCCTTACTCTCCTTGACCCCCTCAATCTACTCATCCCCTTTATTTTCTTCCTCTCCTGTAATCTCATCCCCCTTAATCTCCTAATCCCAAAACTCTCCTCATCCCCCCTTACTCTCCTTATCTCCTTTACTCTCCTCATCCCCCCTTACTCTCCTTATCTCCTTACTCTCCTCATCCCCCCTTACTCTCCTTATCTCCTTTGCTCTCTCATCCCCCTTACTCTCCTTATCTCCTTTACTCTCCTCATCCCCCTTACTCTCCTTCACTCTCCTCATCCCCCTTTACTCTCCTTATCTCCTTTACTCTCCTCATCCCCCCTTACTCTCCTCATCCCCCCTTACTCCCTCATCGCCCTTTACTCTCCTCATCCCCCTTTACTCTCTTTGTCCCTGTTCTAATAAATTTGATCACCCCGAGTCTATGCTGGAACATTTTACTTCCTGCGGTTGAAATATGAGAAAATTGACCGTAGTCTGAGGGATATAAATAGTATGCATGCTAATGTTGCAGGCATACTATTAATCATATAAATCCTTTAATTAAACCCTTTAATGTTACGTTGCACTCCCTCGACTTGTTATAACTTTGTTAACATTGTTACAGTTACCTATTGCATTTGAAATTTTAATCTTTTATTTTTTCCCAGGTAGATTTTGACAACCCTGACTTTGACAGATTTCCCAAGTTTCGAAATGCAAAAGCTGTAGTGGCCATTGTTGGACCGGGTGATGTTCTACATATACCTATGTACTGGTGAGTTAAATCTGCAGCCTGAATGAACTGGTTGAATTTCGAATTAAAATTCTATTGGCTGATAATTGCAGCAGTCTGATTGGTTGTAACAGTTGATTTCACCGTTCATTAGGTCATGATGATTCATTCTCTGGACCTGTGACTGTTTAGTCAAATCCGATAAATTATGCAGTGCAGAGAATGCTTCCAGTTCCAGACATAATTTTGAATCGTTGATGCCAGCCATAACCGGTCAACTGTATGAACACACAGGGGAGGGCATTCCCCAGTCTTATGTCTGAATGAACTGGTGGATTGTTGAAAAATATCCAGTACACCTATAACACGCATGTCCGATCATTGCATTCATACAGAACGATTAAGAATTCAGGTAAGCTATCAGCAGGTATTTATGGTTATCCAATATGAAACCATCATGCCGTTTGCTTCCATCTCTTGGTCAATTGTCTAGCCCTCGACCCAGTCAAACTATTGCATATCTTTTTTCTTAATTTATGTAATCCCGGGACCAGACCTAGAGTTTGAAATTCCGAATACACACATGCACGAATGCATGAAAATTTTTACTGATGCAGGTGTTCCTTCAACCACGGATACATCAACACTCGGACCAAAATTGGAAGATTGTAACGTTCACGACTTGACCACAAGGTCTGGAAATATTTGAGTTGCCCACAACCCCGAGTTTTCTGAAGTGTCGCCAGTCCGGGGGAAGATTGTAGGGAGCATGAAAACACTATTGTGGGAGATCAGGATTAACCAGGTTTAAATCAATGTTTGAATTCATTAAAATTATTGCAAGTTTCATGTGATTTTATCTGTTACATCATGTATATCTGGGATATAGTATTGTTATGGTCCACTAGCACTTCACTCCCTAAGAGATATACTCAGTTGATCAGTCAGGATGGCAATTAATTATATTTGTCTACCAATCACCTTGTTATTTATCGGTTCTGACACCACCGATTTTCAACCGGAACGTGCATTTCTCCAAATACTCTATAAAGAATAAGGGAAAAATGCTGTTAGAATCTTCAATCAATATTTTATTCAGTATGATCACCCTGTTCATGACCTTAATACAACAAGATCTATCCCTGAATCTGCATCTGGGTGACCTCAAGCACTAATTCAATATAAGCTTACTTCACCACTGGCACTGTATATAAAAATGAGGTAGAAAGCTTTCGTGAGTATCTCTGTTATTTTGTAAAAATTCCTGTGTCAGACTACTGTAATCGCTGATCTGCCCTGTGGGTTGGAGTGGTTTTACACATCAAGGGCGACAACTCTGGTCTGCCAGAACTACTCACTCACATCAAGGGAGACAACTCCTGTATAACCTCCCTAGCATTCTCGTCTCGCGAGACTCCCTACTGCGAGAAAGAGTCTCACGCGTAAATGGGAGCCATCCCCCCAAAATTTGGGGGGTGAGTAGGTGGCGTATGATTATCTGGCTTGTCACTGACCTGCTGACTCCGCCGAGTTAGAAGCGAATTGCTAAACATAACGTGGGCTATATAACTGGGAAATGACTCTTTCCGTTTCGGAGCATATCAATCGCAAACAAATTATTGTCGGTATGTATACTTGGCCGTGAAAGCGAGTTATCTAATACAGGAAGTAGTTCGCGGGTAGACACGGCTCGCTTTGAGAATGATGTCATGCTGCCTCGCTTTGAGATTGGAGATTCAAAAATGTCACCAGTTTACATGAGAGTCGCTTTGGTCTCCCGCGGGTAGACACGGCTCTCTTTGAGAATGACCTCCCTAGCTGCTTCAGTTTGGGGTGGAATGACTGACTGTGTAGGGGGGTGACATAATGAGTTGCCCACTCTCATGGCTAACATATAGATTTCCTCAAGGTTTACCCCAAGCTCTTATAATGAGCATCCTTTGATTGATTTATCCTGAGCAAGAATATCCCTTGTAGGTACCTTTATTTGCCTACTCGCAGTTTAATCCATGCCTTATGTCTAATTGCAAACCGGTGACTTCACTATGCGTCCAACTGCACTCTGATCCAAAGCAAAGTGAACAACAGGGTTTATACAGCTAGCTCCTGGATTTTCTTGAATTCTGAGAAATTTTTTGTGTATTAATTTTCTGCTGGGACCTATTGTATACCTCGTAAAACCCTCTGATTGCTTCACAATCTCCGAGGTTTTCACTATAAATGTACAGCTATAAATAAGTATACAACAAATACCTCAAGAATATATATGGAAGAGCTATGACTACATTAATATAAAATAGATGACAGCTGAGGGATAATGGAGAAATGCTTGAACCTCTGATTATAGTTTTAGTGTGGACACTCTACTTACAGGTGGCATCAGATAGAATCAATGGAGAGCCAAGGGCCAACTGTGTCTGTCAACTTCTGGTACAAGGTATGCAATTAAATTATTATTGTCTATCACTAGTTCTACACTGCGCACTGGGGGAAGCCATTTTTTCCCCGATATCTCCAGGTTGTAGATTGGTCTAATGCTACATGTAGTTGAAGTGTAATCAACTTAAGTTAGGAGTAACTGAAGTAAGGCTGGCGGTCACATTCACATGACTTGTTATTTTGTTGACCCAGCATAGCAACTACAACAGCATAGACATAGCACAACATGCATATTTTATGACACTGAATGGAGAGGGGTGCCTATTCGATTCCCATGCTCTGCCTACAACATGATATTTCAGTGGGACAGCACCATAAAATGACAGCATTAGATCTGCTCTGTTACAAGTAGGTACCCCTGTCACTCCCCTCCCCTCCCTTCCCTTCCCTGTTGTGATGTAGCTGAAAAAATGTTGAAAGCGAAGTTAAACCCCATTCACTCACTCACTGCGAATCCCATGCTTGGCGGTGATCACAGAGAGTGGTCTCCCTTAGCTGTATTGTCAGATTAGACTGCCTGTCAGCCCAGAGAGAGTGACAGGTGTGTGGCAGTACATCATTATAGGCTTGTCTGTCAGTGATGGGTATCTCAATGACAGATAAGAATTAATATTAGATAGCGCATGCAGACTTGGAGGTCTCTTTGGAGCTATGGGGTTGGTGAGTCGCTACAATTTCTCAAAAGTTCACAGAATTCATTCAAAATCTCATCGTTTATTATGCTGGGAATAAGAGGAAACAAAAATATCAAGGCTACTTTTTGTGAAATAAATGCCCAAAATTTGGAGAGAAATATGTGAAAATGGCCTAAATTGTGAAAAAAAATATCTGTTCATTGGCATCATGCTTTAGATTACACTAATTTGGGCACACCCCATATTCAGCGCAGCAGAAATTTTTAGCAGGATTATAGTGTACCTTGAATGAAAATTAGCTGAGTAATGTTGTGTGAGAGTGATTGCTTGCCTCCTTATCATGCTTATGGAAGGACAGGCGATCCAATAAAGATGGGTGGGGGAGGGAGCCTCAAAAAGGGTGTTTGTTGCACAGAGGAGGCCAGGACTTAGAATGTATATGTACATCTGTAAACTGTGACAGTATTTTGCGGCAGATCCCAGACGGTAGGAGCAAGGGCATCATTGGAGGGTGAGGGGTGCCTTGGGTGCGAACGACCTCCTCAGCGCCCAAGCATATGTTATTTTCCTGTGTTAGATAGCACAGTACTGCATACTTATAGAATTTGACCTCCTCTCAAGAAATCCTGGCGACGCGCTAAGAGTTGGATCATGACGGGTGCTAGTGATGTATAATGTCTATTAATTGATCTGTTTCCCAGGGAACGCCGACCACCAAGGTGGAGTATCCGCTCAAAGCCCAGCAGAAAGTGGCCATGATGAGGAATATTGAGAAAATGATCACAGAGGCCTTAAATAATCATGAAGAGGTAATGTGTACTTCACTAAACCCCATTCTAGTCACCTTACTGTTTTACTCCAAATTCAATTTTCCAATTTAAGAAAATGATTGCAGCATAAAAATCAGTCACAAATTTGACCTGATGACTGAGAAGAAATAGGTCAATCCCAATGATTTTCAGTGGGCTTCTTTTCTTCAACCACATGCATATGTGAGTCGAGTTTCTGGTTCCTAGATAGTCATTCTTGAGATATGGTTGTAATTAGAAAACAGACGGACGAACATATGTACATGATGACAATACTCCAAAGCCAACTTTAGCAGTAGCCCATGACCAGCTATGTATCTGGTGAAAGCTCGCAGTGCCTTGGCCTTACCAATCTTGAAGAAGCGCTGGTAACAAACAATTTGTGAAAACTAACCCACAAAAATTTGTCAATCCCACAGAGTTGTGCTATGCGACCATATGCATGTGTGATGTAAGTTTGGTATTCCTAGGCATAGTCATTCTTGCGACATGGTGTTATCGAGCAAACACACTGACGGACGGACAGACGTACATGATAACCACAATATCCCAAGGCCATTTTTGGCCGAAGTGTGAAAACTTAAATTTCTTTCTAAACAGCTGAGCATAACTCCTCTTTGTGACATTATGTAAATGTCAGGACTTTCACATGAACTGCAGCATGTTTTGCATTCGGATTTGGATGTTTTAGATTTCATGAAAAGTACAGCTGAACTTGAAAAAAATGCTGTGAAATCAGTTTCTCAGATTTTGTTCCTCTTACTTCCAGATTGCTCCGTTCATGCAAGATATGATCCTGGGCCGATACACATGATTCAAAGGGAGGGAACTTCATCTATTCCAACATGCAACATGCCAAAGATGAATAAATGCAACGTTTGTCTTATAGTCATTCGGCAAAATCATAGGATACAAGTTCGGAGGTTGCAAGGCATGATTGCATGATCTATGCTGTCTATATACCTCAGTGGAGTGCCCATTATCCATCCATCAGATCCATCCATCATATTCATAAATAGATCCATGTAATGGACAACAGTTGTCTCGCTTTATTCACTTATGCCATAGGGAAGGAAGTTGATGTCTCGTTACATTTATAGGCCCCCAAAAAGAGCTGATACACATCAGATATCTCTATTACGGAGATCACATCCTCAAGTTATTCCCCCTGGACCCGGACATCATCTGATCGATAATGCTGCAGGGATTTCAACTGTATGGCCTGATATCAACCTTAGCTCTGACATAAATGTTAACCCTAGCTCAGTCCTGAATATCAACCACAGATAATCACAAACTTTTTGATCGAATCTATCTCAAATATCAACCATATCACAATCCTAATATGAACCATATAGTGTCCAACAAACCTTTCCCCCAAACATGCCAAACCAAACTCGGACCTAAATATCTGATTTTAAAATATAAAAAAATTACATTTAATCACCTTCTAACTTCAGAAGTTAAATAGTGAATGTGCTTAAAATGTTGTGTCTTCAGGGGTTATTCTAGCCCAAAATCTTTCATCTACTCAATTTGAGAATTTCCTAAAACTCAATTTTTCGGCGCGCCGTTGGCGCGCCTATAATTTAAAAATACTCAATATTTTCATTGTTATCATCTTTTTGTACCAGAAACTCAATATATCCATGATTTTCATAGTTTCGGCTCAGAAACTCAATTATGCAAACATTTTCATAGGGGTAACTAAAAGAAATTCAAAAAAGACATTTAAAAAGACCTGTCCATTGTACACGTAGATTGGTTCAGTAAATGCAGTCTACAGTTTTTGTATGTACAGGAATATCTAATTATTATCAGTATGTGACCATGCAATATAGAGTAAATGCTCTAATAATTCAAACATATTTTCTGTTTTATCGAGACTAAGATGTGAACAGCGACAGTTGAAACTGGTATAGAGTAGCATTGACTGAAACCAACTGCATGTCCTATGATTGAGTAATGTTATGGTAGTTTTTAAATCCTTGAAGTTGGGATATTGAAATATATCCTAATTGGGATATTTTGACCGATTTTCAAACTAAACCGCAATGGCGAATTTCGGCATCTAAAGTACAAAAGCAAGATAGAATTTACTTGACAAAACTGCCAATGCGATTGTATAATTTTGCTGAGTTTTTCTCACCCAAGTTATTCTCTCTGATATTAAAATTACATGCATTCTTTTTTCATGATGCTGCAGTATACTTCCCATCAATCACCACTTTTGTATGTTTTTAAACAAACAAAATAACTAGGAGAATATGCCAGCTTGAAAATATGGAATTATAAAAAAAATATCCAAAATGGGATATTTTATGATCTCAATTGAGATAGATATTTTATACCAATTGGTCCTTTCCCCTGATCTGGTAAAGGGTCATTTAGTGTGGGTTGCATGTAAAATGTTTGAAAAGTTGTCAATATTTTTAAATTAATACTCGATTATCAACCTGAAAACTTCCGTTTTCACTCTGTCCCTAAACCACAGTAAATGACCCTTACGGCGTAGCATTGTGCCGTATCGATTTTTTTCGGCGGTATCGTGTTGTACAGAATAGACTATACGACGAGTGAAACAACATAGGCTTTGTTATTTAGTGTAGTCTCTGATTGGCGTCAGACGATACCAGTTGAGAAAAGTTGATCCATGGAGCAGTAGGCATGGTTGATCGAACAATTTCATTCACATATTACTTTATTCACCGTGTGCTGTTGGTTTTCGGGCCGCTGGTTTGCGACTGCCCTCGTCCATGCTGTCAGTGTTTGTGGTGTGTTTCTATTAACGAGCACGCGCTCTCATATGTATACCACCCCTTGGCAGATCTTCGTAACGCGGTGTTTCATTGGGTAGTAATTCCAACGACATAATCACTTGTCCAATGAATAAGCGCAAGACTGAAGCCGTTCTCCTGCGTACCGTTCAGATTGCCAATATCACCTTTGTCATGTTTGTGCGGAGAGTTACACTGCGCCAGGAAACAACAACAACGACAACAGACGTCGGTTCGTGAACTCGGGACAAGATTCAAGGATTAAAATAAGTTTATTCCGATACAACTACACAACAATGAAGACCAGTAAATCAGCAAAACTCAATATTTTTTTCGCGCTTGCGCGCGCGTAATGGAGAAAATTACGAGAAACTGAATTTGTCGAGGGAAAACTCAATTTGCAAAAGTCCTCAAAACTCAATTTCGGAAATTTCTCATCGGGATTACCACGATGAGAAAACGGCTAGAAAAACCCCTGGTC
>JAVTVY010042253.1:0-19187 GCA_036873755.1 Hanleya hanleyi
AATAATATGCAACTGAATATATTCCGTTGATGAACACCTTGAGACACAGAGAAAGGGTTGCTTAAACGGGTTGCTTAAACTATTACTCGTTTTAATCCTTGACTGGCCCTGGATATACATACTGCAGATAACATCGAGAAATTTACCACCTATACCAGACTTCTCTAATTTGAAAAATAATGCCTCATGCCAAACTGAATCAAATGCTTTTTCTGAGGTCAACAAAAGCTGTATATAATTTATTTTTATCCCAAGTGTATTTGTCAATTAAAGTTTTTAAAACCATCATGTGATCAGTAGTCCTGCACTTTTGCTTAAATCCAATTTGAGCTTTAAAGAACAGATTTCTTTTTTCAGTGAATTTCACAAGCCTGTTATTCAGGATGGCACAAAAGAGTTTTCCAAAACAGCTATTGAATATGATTCCCCTGTAATTGTTAGGATATAAGGGACTATAACTTTTGTGTATAGAAACAACAAGACCTTCACTCCAATTGGACGGGAACTTTGGAGACATAAACATTCTGTTAAATATCAGAAGGATAGTATCTTCTGCCTTTCATTACTAATGGAGTCATTACCACAAGAGTTATTGTTCTTCAGCTTTTTTGGTCGATAATTGGAATATGTATTATGCGAGGCATCACAAAACAAGTGACTGAAATAGAATTTTTATAATTATGCAAATTAGGCCTCTGCCGACCAATACAGAACAGAACAATGGCAGGGCAGTGTCGCATTAAAGCAATACAATTGAGCAACCTCTGATTACTTACTTCCTGTGTTTTTTTTATTTTTTTAACCTCTGAACTGCCAACTTACTTGAATTGTGTTATTTATAACACTATAGTTTTGTCCAGCGTAGATATGATTTTCGCAATATATTATAACGCCTAGCATAAACTATTGATCATAGTTTTAACAGAATTGAATGTCTCATGTTTTTCTCTATTTTCAGGATCAGTACACTTTTATACATGAAAAATGGCGGGGACAAGGAAATCCTCATCCATGAGTTATCACATTATGTCGATGATCTTTGTAAAAAGACAGAGAAAGGGGAATCAGTCCTTGATAAGCAGTATTGAGTAAGTCTTAAAAAAATTTCACTCTTCGTGACCTGCTTGTTCTTCTGCTAGAGTTTGCATTTAGAAGATGTATTTAAATGTCTATTCTTCCCAGCTAAAGTTCTTAAAAACATTGATTCCACTGTGTTACTATTGTAGTATTAGCAAATGTTTGGTGAGCTGTAAATCCAAGTTCACACTCCTGCAAAGTCCTTAAAATTCATGGAATTTAATTCTCACCCTGTAATATCCTAAAAAGTGCTTAGAAATCAAGCTGAAGTCCTGAAAGCTCTTTGAAAAATGTTACTTTGGATTTCCAGTGATGGCCTTGTCAAACTATCATATCTGTGCTAGGGGAGACTACTTTGCAGATTACTACATTGATGTCATGAACACAACATTTGCATGATAACCTCATATTATGTATACCTGAAGTGGTCATTCACAACTGCATGCTCACAGTTCTTTCATGCTTTCTTGATGACTTAAACAATGAATTACCTGTTACACACTTCAGTTGTTAACTTCATCATCCCCCCCCCCCCCGCTTCTCGCTAGTGATCTCTAGTCTTAAACTGCTGAACCGGCATGATATTCAGGTATTTGCCGACGGACGGTGATTGTAAGTCTCACATCAGTTGCCAGTCTTCAAGAAATTCCATGCTATGTGTACTGTCATGTGCTGCTGTCTAATAATTTGATCATTTTTAAAAACAGAAGGGGTTCTCTCACCTTTCAGACACAAAAATGTTAAAGGTAAATTTTATTTTTGGATAGTATCTTTTGACAACCTGAACAGCAACTTTCCAACTGTGGTATGTAAATACAAGAACCAAACCGAACACAGCCGATGTCATTGGTCTATGTTTTACATTTATATGATAATAAACATCACAAAACTATCTCCAACAGACAGGATTCATGTCACCTAATCACATGACATTCTGACAACAGCAGATGTGACATATGATGTAATATGTTCACACGCACTCCAAATGCATGCTTTTTGTTGTGCATCTTTTTATGTGTGGAAATAACAGACAAGCTCGTTTGACGTAGACATAAGCAAATATGGACTTCGAACAATCCTTAGATTATGCAAAGAAGCAGCTGGAGGTAACTTCTGCACTAAAGAGCAAGCAGATAGAAGTTTTGGAGTGCCGTTAAAGACTGTTTTTTGATCAAATGAATAAGAATCCCCATGACTCGGCATTGTGCAAAATTTCCTTTCAGGATGTGTATGGTATGTGGGTACCTTGCCATAGGATTTTGCTTAAAATTGCTTTCCATGCCAGGCACTGAATGTTAACTTCCAAGCAAAATCACTCTATGCAACATCAGGGGACTTCATATTTCACAATGCAAATATATCAAGATATATGACCTCATCAGATAACTGTCAAACATGTCGTGCAACTGGCCTGTGCTGGATTTGTCCCAGAGAGAGAGTTTAATGAGCCATAAAATCCACAGGACTCCAATTATAAATTAGCTGAGATGTCCAGTGCAATCTATCAAAGTCTTAATAATGAGTAGTTCCATCAAGTCAGACGGCCAAGGACCACGTCAGATTTTATGAGCTACACTGGGAATGGACCTACTTTGGGCCAGCTAGATACAGCATATAGTCCAGTCACCCCAGTCGCTCTCAGAATCTACATCTGTTACCAATTCACTAGCTTGAAAATCTGGATTTCAGGATGGCAGCTAACATTAAGACTTTTCAAGATATAATGTGTTGAGGAAGAATAATGTATGGAGGAAGAATAATAAGTTGTTGGTAATAATAATCATTGTTGAGAAGTGTATAAAAGGAGTGTGAATACACATTCAACGCTTCCTCTATGAGAACTTCTAGTGCCAGCAGTGTATCAATATTTGTGGGAGGATCAGTTTGGTTTAACTTTCTCCGGGTGCAACAGTGTTGGATAGCAGCAGTTTTCGTCAACATTTGCATGTATACCAAAATGCTGAATTGTTTTGATCATGTCTAAAATACCGGAACTCACTGTGTAGCTTATGTATGGAGCATCATGTAGTAGTCTTGTCTGGTTTATAATTTAATCAAATACCAAGTATTACCAGGGGCAAACCTGTCCCTTTATTCTCTTTTAATGAAATATGCTCACTCTGTATTTTATGTTATTCCTAATTTCATCGAAAGCAAAACTTATTTCATGGGCGATATATACACATACCAGTACAAATGGGGTAATTCTACCGAAATGTAGCAAATTGGGGAATATTTATTTTCTAAATTTTAAATACTAATTGTTATGGTAAAATTTTTATCACTGCACTCATTATATATAGATGGCAGTTTTTGTTTTTTCCCCCTTTTGTGAAGTACCCTTTTCAAGCAAAACAAATACTGAGAAACCTCAATTGGCAAGAAGTTCTAGCAAATCTCCAGAGTAAATTCGTCATAGTCTCAGCAGACAAAGCTCCCAATAATAAATAATATAATATTCATATATAAATATTACAATTACCGGATGCTGGTTGAGGAATTGAGCGTAAAGATACATGTATCATCATCAAATAGGTCTGCTTACTCCCAAACTGCAGGAGTGAGTTAGGGTTAATCGTTGCGTTCAGCATATAGCGACGATACAACTAACAACGATATGATGTAGGGGAGATTGGGGTACAGTGGGACATGGGGCACAGTGGGACAAGACGTCTAGCTCCTTTGTTAAGTACAGGAAGCACATTACAATATTATCAGCAGAAAACTACCACCCCCATATAACACCTATATTGATTATATATAAAAACTATCATTGGTAAAAAATTACGAGCAAAAAAACTGTTTTTGAGCAGTCCAAGTAAATTCTGAGGAGTAAGGATGATATTTCGTTATACCAAGTTTTCAGCAGTACTCCATGGCTGTTTTGTTACTGCTGAGAAAGGATGGACAAACTACAATTTAAATTAAAAATAGTTATTATCTCAGATGTATGTATTAGTTTTTTTCATAAAATGGAAAGTATCATGCACCTGGGGCGGACTGGGACACTTTTGCTGGGGCACCCTGGGACAATAGTAATCAAATGGTGAAGTTTTCTTTGACCTTAAAATGATACCAAAATGCATTATTCTGTTTCCTAGATTATGATAATTGCTAACCCTATCGGATTTGATGAGTTTTACTAACACTTTCAAAGTCAATTGCTTTCGTTGGAATGAAAATCATACAAAATATTTTTTCCTCAAATTTGGCCCCTGGGAAATATTTTACGTGAAGCAGAGATCTGAAATAGCAACTAACTCAACCATCACAGTTGAATCTTCTAAACTCCTATGAAACATATTAGTATATACTTGATATAACATGCATTTTGATTATTGTCCCATCGCACCCCAGTGGGTGTCCCAGTGTACCCCATAGTGGGGCAAACTGGGACACATTTTTTTACGTTTTTAAAAACGAATTTTGGAGAAAAGTATAAGAGATAATTTCAGAATTTTTTGCATGACTATGTCATGCTAAATATAAGTTATAACGAGAGTATAGAAGACTACACTACATGACAATAATAACAGAGATGTTTGCAAAAAGGTGAAAATTGTCCCAGTGTACCCCAATCTCCCCTACAATCATCATGTAGAGGAAATTAATCTGTCCCTCGTGCTATATAACAGACATGAACTCATGCTGCTCACCAAAACTGCATTTAGTACTCTTGAAGATTTATTAACAATCAGGCCGATACTTCATGTAGGAACTATTGTCTGGGTCTTTGTGTCTTTGAAAAGGTACTTGTCTAGACACATTGTTGTCCCCAGACTTGACTATTGTATCCCCGGACTTGGCTATTGTCTCGTGATTCTTACATAAAGTATGAACCAACAATCACAATATGTTTCTCAAGGAAAGAGATATTTGTCTTTCAACCAATCATAACGACATAGCAAAGGTATACTGGACTCCCAAAATGCATAAATCACAACACAAAGCTAGATTCATAGCTGGTTCTAGAAGCTACACCACCAAGCCTCTTTCAATCCTGTTGACGAGGGCCCTTCAGGAGGTAAAAGTATTTTGGGAAAGGCATTTCGCCACTATTTCTAATAGCTCTGGCGTTGAATGTATGTGGATATTGAAAAACTAAAAATGTCTTACGGAAGAGCTTGATGCTAAAGGTCATGCACAATATATCATCACCATATATCTAACGGGGAAATTGTGCACCCCTGTTGGCTGACCTGTATCTGTTCTCTTATGAATATAATTACATGTATATGCAGGCGCTTTTTAAAACCGATCAATTCAAAGCCCGTTCCTTCTTACCGCACGCTATATAGAAGATCTTCTTGCTGTGAATAATCGCTATATAAATGACGCACCTTGACTGGTTTTGAAGGAAATTACAGATAGCCCTACAGGCACATCATATTTAGACCTATATCTCTATAACTCTCGTGGACTTTATTGCTTTTTCGACATGATAAACTATCCCTTTCTGGACAGTAATATTCCATTGGGACCTGCATATGGTGTATACATATCTCGCCTAGTAGCATTTGCTGGATCCAGTGTTAAATGTGACGATTTTAATCAATGTCACAAACCAATATTGCAGAAACTTATAAAACAGGGCTATTCCACTAAGCGCCTCCACTCAAAGTTTCTCAATTTGGCGATACCGGTACATATCGCATCGTGATAGCAAACTACGAGCGTAGCGTGCAAGATCTATGGCGTTACGTTTCGTAACTTGTGTCTAATTCCGCTTAGGGCTAGGTACCGTACGAGCCCATGTAAATCAAGATCTTCATGATGGTCTTCTGAACAGTCACAATCACAGCGTGACTGAAATACATCATTCTCTAGATGACAACTTTACAACAAATATCATATGGATTAAGAATACTGATCATCAGCGATATGAATTCGATATTTTGGAACATCATGATGTCTTGCCGGCATCATTACAAACTGTTGACTGCTTCTCTTTTGCAGGAAACTAGTCTATGTTCATGTATACTAGGATTGTCTTTTAGAATTTGGTGACGATGTTGTTATAAGGAATATGCAGGTCTTTGGATTATGGACGCGTATATTCTTTAAATAACGACGGCTGAATTATGAATGACGGATTAGACGCTTGTAATCGAAAAGGGCTGTATGCGGCAGGCAACCATGTACCCTACAAAGACCGGAAATGTCTTTTGTAATTTTGACAGTTATATTTAACGTGTGTGGATTATATACCATAATATTTTTTGTTCCTCCCTGACGAATCAGATGAAAGCTGTAAACCTACAGACCAATTGTTTCACACTAACTTCGGCTTCTGTTTTCAAGCCGATAAATAAATCTAGCATCTGGTATTTTTATATTTCCTACAAACACTAACTTTGTGTACATTTTTGGAACATCGTCCTGTTTTTGTCTTTACCGGTAGGTGAAATCAGGACTTCTTGTAACAGTATAAGAAGAAGTAAAAGATGCATAACTGTAAATACATTTCTATCGTTAACTATTTTGAACATGGCATCTTAATCAGTGATACTATGGAATGTATTATTGATATTATTGGTTTTATTGGTTATCGGATTATCATCATATGATTATAACATAAATGAACGGTCAAGACAATTTAAAGGCATACGGACGTATACCCGGTACATCGAATACAACCGGGAATCTGTTGATCAACGGTCTCTTGTACACGCTCGAACTTTCTTCGATCAATAATGGAAAACATCCGCTGCTAACTAATCACATGATTTTTGCCACAGGGCACCCTCTTTTGAATATGTCTTCAAAACTAATAGATCGTACCGCTAATGATAAAGACAAAATTTCTGGGACAGGGTAAAAACTAAACAAAAAACATTCATATATTTTCGGTTTTAAGGTAAATATTACACGTTTATGTTTATTTATAAGATAAATTTTGTTTATACTGTAACCCAAAATTCTTGCTGGCATACACTATTTTGTCAAATGAAAGAATTCATCTTGTAATTGGGACACCCTAACAAAACGTAGTAAGTTTCCCCCAAACATTTCACATTTATTCCATCTCAGAGGGTTCAAAGGCAGCTTTCTATAGTGAAAGGAGGAATCTGCACTGCCTCTGTTGACGTCAGAGATGACTATAACGACGTTATATTTTATACTGATCGTATAGCACAATAGAACAATATTAGATGCTGTGGCAATAAGTGTGTTGTAGATATACATAGTATTATATCATTGTTCTCTTCTTTATTGCTTATTTTATGATGATGTTGCAATATGTATTACTCGTGTATTTGCTCGGCCTGTAATAGGTGCATTGCAAATCAATTCAAATTCAAATACTTAGAGCGCCTTACACCATCTGTCGGACGTCGTGGCAATGCCGAGAATGGAACAGTTGTGTAACAATGTTGCATTGTGCCATGGTTTAGCATTCCATAATAACGTCACAAGTTCCAACATCCTTGTGGCGCAGTTGTTAAAATTAAAGTCGTAAAGCAAGAAAGTTATAAATTCTAAAATCTGGAAGATTATCTTGGAAAAGACCTAAACTTGCAAAAGTACATCTACCACAGTTGCACTTTAAATGAATGATCATGGTGCCGATTAAGGTAAAGACTGCTGGCGATGTGCACTGAACTGGGTAGTATATTACCTGTATATAATAGGAATATTCATAGTTCATAATATTGTCCATTTTGAATAATAAAACTAATGGTGTATTTTCTTGTTAATAAGATTAATGGGTGAAAATTCATATTGATGGATTTAATTTCGTTTGTTCCGGAAAATACTTGTTGTTATCCACACTGTCTGTTTACATATCGTTATATATGTGTCGAGATTTGATTTGACTGGTTAGTGCAGATGGCTTGCTATATGAATATAGAGAGATAAATGTATACAAAATAGACTAGTTAGGGCCTATAAAACCGTTTGACAGTCCTTAGCATTCCATTCCATCAGACCATGGACGGTCAAGATGCACCATCCTTGATCAGACCAGAAACCTCATTGTCAACCCCATTCTTAGTTCGCAATCTATTTATAAATTGACTTTTTGGTATGTACAGTAGGAATTCTTTTTCACAATTTTGATACAAGCTTCATGTATATCTGTGGACAGCTTCTATGAAGTGAGTTCAATCTGGAGTCTTCTCCAGTTCAAATGTCATTTCACCCAGCATGCATCAACCCTGGACAGTCTCTGTATCTGTCACTCAGACCAGCAAGAGGCTAGCTCAGATATCAACATCTGGCTATCATTTGTGTTGAAACCTTAATAGTTGTAATGGCAATTTAACCACTTTCTCTGTGGAGAATCTCAGAGGGGAGTCGCCTTATCTGGTTTTTAAATCACCCGTCGGTCCCTTTGATCTCCCGGGTATTTGGAAGATTTTCAGAACAGGGAAAAACGACAGTATGAATGTGATGCATTAATTCCTGTCACTGTGCAAACATGTGGTATCCATCACCTTTTTCTCTTCCACACTTTCATTTTTTTCACAGGGGTTTCACAAGACTGATGATTTCATTATCACTCAACACCCCATGTCTTCTTCCGTGAATGATTTCTGGAGAATGGTTTAGGACCAAAACAGCTCTGCCATAGTGCTACTCTCCCAGGTAAAGTCAGAGGCAAGGGAGATAAATCATATTACCAGAAAAATAAGTCACACTCTGTTCTTAGAGGCTCGGGACCAAGATTGAAATATGTTGTAAATGATCCTGTGGAACTAATACAATACAGGACAGAAATAACTTAACCTTGAATGTAATTCCCTCACATGTAAATCCTGGTTAAAAGAATTCTTCTGTAAAAGCTATCACCGCAGAGATACAAGTGTATTGAGGAAAATTGCTGTCAGAAGAAAAACCTTACTGTGCATTTTCTAATACAACCAAAGGCTGTGAGACACATTCTGACATGTTTGGTAAATATCACAGCCCACACCTATAATATCCGTAGATGCCAGAGTATTTTTCTGAAGCCGCAATCAGAATTTGCACTCATTTGTAACCACAAGAATTCGCTCATGTTCCGATTTTCTCTTTTCACGCTGCAGGTTGATTCATTTCTGCCCTGTACTGTAATATTCCTACAAAGTAAGACTCTCATTTGCAAATCGTCCGGTAATGAGTCGGTGAGTCTGTCCATCCGAATCCTTTCATCGGACAAATAAGGAGAACCATTGACATTAGAACCTTGTTTTTTGGCATAAACGTGCATTAGGGGACTGTTACCAGTAAGTTCTGAGCTGAACAACTTAGGTGACCTATAAACCTCAAAATTTTGAGATGATTTCAGGTTATTTCTAGACAGAGGACCCCCAAGTCATCTCTTGACTGTCTCCCATATTTCTAGATAGAGGGCCCCAAGTCATCTCTCGACTGTCTCCTGTATTCCTACAAACCGTTTACATTAGAACCTTGATTTTTGGCATGAATGTGCATTAGGGAATTGTCACCAGCAAATTCTGAGCTGACCTACTTTTGATAAAAATTTGACCTAATTAGGTGACCTAAAACCTCAAAATTGGCAAAAACATGTATTAGGTCAAGGTACAAACTTAAATCATATCAAATCCTAACTAAGTCCTGTGACGTTCGTCACACTACCATGTTTTCTAACAACACCTGCAAAATTTGTGTCCATCTTTCATGTCAAGGTCACTAAAGAAAGGAGAACAATAGACTGTTTGAATACAAAAGTTGATCCTTTATAAGAGACTTTTAAGTAATATAATGGTCTGCACAATAGAAATTCTCCTGAAAGATCAACGTAGATTGTATCATCTAAGGATTATCTATAGCCATTGATATAGCTTGTTTATCATGACAAAATTGTTCAAAAGCTTCCTACATAGTTGATACATTCCAGTTGATAGTTTTAATATAAAAGCAAGGGTTTTCAGATGCATGCATAGCAAAATTAAAAAATATTTTCAGAAGCTTGCAAAACAAAATTATTATGTTTCTTTGCCAGGAATACAAAAACTTCGGGCCGGACAAAGATGCTCCATTTGAAGGGGACACTGGCAACTTCAAGGTGACCCTGAAGGAAGAGAACCACAGCCTCATCTATGTCACCCGAGATTTCATATTAGAGTCCACTTAGGTAAGGGAGTCATGAAAAAAAATCAGTGTAATAACGAAAAAATTACAGGCCTCCCGACAAGTGGCGAGTGATCACTCGTGCACGCCTCATACTCGCCTGGATTCTGAAAATGGCGAGTTATCAACCACTCGCCAGTTCATTATAGTCTCCATTTGAAAAATATTTCTTCCTACCATAAAATAGTATCTAGCTCACGCCTTGGCAGAACCAAATTAACTAAATTGCAAACGGTAAACCATCCAATCACATTTTGACAGCCCTATTTCGATTTGTTGTTGTTTCGAGTTTATCCATTACAATTACAGACCATGCTGCCAAGGATGGCCACACTGAGGTTGCGTGCAAATATGTAACTTGAAACTGAGACAAAATGGAATCTTCAAAATGAATAAGATGTTTAGCTCCCAGGAAATTCTGTATTAATTTTTCAAGATATTCTTATTCCTGTTTCTGCTAAAATATCCATAATATTGCTTACAGGAATATATGGTGTCTTTCCGCCTGGTTGTTTTTTTCGGACTAGGATTGATTGCCACTTCTGTACCTAGTTGTACTTTTCCTTGGACCCTCGCCATATCCGCCTGCTACTGAGAACGCTGTTCTGTCGATTTATTTGTCATAGTGACGGAGTCATATCACAACTTATTTCGACAAGCAAATTGCAATTATGATGAAAGGAAAACTTGGTACGCTTCTTTTACATAAGACACTTATGGAAATTTACTGAATCCTGTATTTGTTGTCAATTATTTTTCTTGCTGATATTGAAATTCTCTCGCCTGCGAAGCTTTTCTGGAGAGTGACTGAAACACTCGCCAACACTCGCCTGACGCTAAATTCAGGAGAGTGACGAATCACTCGCCTTTGATTTACTCCTCGGGAGGCCTGAATTATGGCTTATGTGGATGATTGTGTACCATTTTTTCAACTTCCTGTTTGATTATTTTACCATGATTTTTGTTTCAAATGTATACATGCATGTATGTATTGAGTTCTTTACGAATGAAGTGAGAAACAATAAAATGCTGATTAGTTGAAAACACAAGATTACAATATATTATATATTTACACAGTGACACGATGCGCAACGATGTCCTCAATCACAAACAAACTCAAACAATGAAAATATAATTAACGAGTGAGCCAAGTGCCCAGATTGCCATCATTTTTTGAATCTACTGGACAACCGATCTTACGCTCAGCTATTTCCGTATTGGTGGAAGTCAGTTTTCGTAACTAAAGTGAGTTCTGGGGCCAAAGATGATATATTAGGATCTGCATAATTATTCTTCTTTCGTCAACAACATTTGTCTTTCAAACAATTGTGATGGATCATAAATGTTTGGCAGATTATCGTTATATATCTGAACTATTGCTAAACGCGACATTGAATCTAATTTCTCTCTTTCTCCTGATTGACAAGACTGTATTTTTTTTTCAACAGGGTACAAACACTATTGAATGTTGGGCCCGACACTTGCTACATGCTTGTGATAATAGAGTTATATTTTTTTAAGTTGATGGAACTATTGTCTGTGATTGTCATAGGTTCAAAAAAAATATATCACAGCTTGTCAGTTCCCTTTCAGATAACAATGCTAATGGAAATAATGCCAACTGGCAGGATATTACCATGTATGATTATATACCCTGGTGCTGAACTATCATTTTGCTATCTACTTTTATGAGCAAATCCATTAGGAATGCAAATGTGTTTACCACTATAGAATAATGTATCCTAGATCATCGTGTATTGCTTGGATTTCTGCATGATAAACTGTCCTTATTCAGAGACAAACCAATATTTCCTATCTTCTTATATGAAGCATGATGGAGTATCTTCTTTTTTATATAATTCGTTGAATTTATTATCCGCATATATATTCACAATCATCATACAGTCATGAGACAAAACGCAACAATAATTAGATAACAATAACAACTAAAAAGACTAAATACACGACAAATACAGTACAGCTACTAAAATTATATTTACAAGCTCTTAGACATATATGCATATTTTTCTTTTTCTTCTGCATAAATTGTATTTAACAAACTTCAAGAAAAAGAAATTTTCTATATAAAAACAAGACAGATAAATCAGAGACTACTAGTTCACCTATCTTGTCAAAGACGAAGTCAAGTAATGCAATGTTGCATTCTGTCTATTCATCCATTAACATTTGTTGTCCATGCAATATCTCTACTTCCAAGGTATGGAATGGTATCAAATACCTTACTTACATGGCAAAAAAGAGCCAAGTTTAGCTGACTATATGTATTACGTTGGAATATTCAGAGTTTTCTCCCCTACATATATATGGCATTTATCCTGTGGAGTTGTCTCCCATGTTTGAAACAGCTACATTTAGTTAAACTGTTGTGAAAAAAACCCATACATTTACTAATTTAACGGAGAAAAGGGTCCTTTATGAACTTTATATCTATTTATCAACTCAAGAACAAAGGTTTACTTCATCACTTTCTTCTTCCTTCATGAAAAATTCTCTAGTCTGAAAGAAATACATTTGCAAGAAAATTGCTATTTTCTTCTGTTTTGACTATTGTCGATTTCAATGTGAGATATGTGAGCTCTCGGTTCTTGTTCCAAGGTCAACTAGTTTCCAAGAGTTAAGCTTATTTTAGTTTATCATTCAATTTTAGATGTGATATATGTTACATTCTCAGAAGCACAAAATTGTAAACCTTTATCTGGATTGCTAGCTACCAATTGGAATCAAGGCTATTAAACAACCTTGAAATTTCGACCAATGAAATTCCAGATATACGGGCGTATATTGAAGCCCATTAGGCTCTTGTTTCCTGTGAGACTACTTTCTGTCCGCGAAAGCTTTTTTGACCGCATTACAACAAGACTGCATCATCACGAAGGAATACATGCCACATGCAAACCGAAAGTGACGTCACCATGCCAACCATATAACCTATGCAGGAACTATAGTGCAATTAATGACCTCTGTGACCGCCACGTCACGCCACACGCCACAGAAGTCAAAAGTCAAGTAGCGTTTAAATGCTTA
Source organism: Hanleya hanleyi (assembly GCA_036873755.1). Lineage (NCBI taxonomy): Eukaryota > Metazoa > Mollusca > Polyplacophora > Lepidopleurida > Hanleyidae > Hanleya > Hanleya hanleyi. The sequence goes on from JAVTVY010042253.1 coordinate 13,201, forward strand.
CACTATACTACTGAGAAGGTATTGATTTCACTAAAAGGAAACAAAATGTCATATTCTCAGATTTACTGTCATGCCTCCAAGCGATTAAAAGTGCAGCTTCGACTCATCCCACTATCCTGAGTATTCTACAACTACATGACTGGAGATTTAATCAACAAATTAATATTTTGTTCTGTTGATTGCCTAATCAAGTTGGCATCAAAGGTAATTACAAGCGTCAAGTCCGTCATTCATAATCCAGCCGTCGTCCATTAAAGAATATCCGCGTCCATAATCCGAAGACCTATTCCATTTCCATATAACAGTATTAGCACAAAATTCGAAAAGACAATCATAGTATACATAAACATAGGCTTGTTTCTTGCAAGACAGAAACGGTCAACAGTTTTCAATGATGCCGGCAAAACATCATGATGTTCCAAAATATCAAATCTGTATCGCTGATCAGTGTTCTTAATCTATAATATTCGTTATACAGTTGTCATCTAAAAAATGATGTATCTCAGTCACGCTTTGATTGTGACTGTTCATATGAGTACCATGAGGATCTTGAAGTACATGGGCTCATATGGCCCCTAGTCCCGGGTTAAGCAGAATTAGACAAATGTTACAAAACGTAGCGCCATAGATCTTGCACACTAAGTTCGTATTTTGTAATCCACATATGATATGTATCGCCAAATTTGAGAAATACTGAGGCTGATGGGAAGACTGAGGCAGCCCCAGATGATGACATTGATTCTGTTTAAATCCCTTTATGTCCTCTATCTGTACTTATGTGACACGGCTGTTTCAATCTTTATGGGATGCTGTGAATAATAAAAAACTATACAAGTTCAATAAAACTGTAGGCTATATTCATCTGAACAGGCAGAAACATTTCCATCAAACCATGATGAGGCGATGTAGAATCAGCCATACACAATTAACTCACAAACATTAATCGTGACTATATAGCTGAAATATTGCTGAACACAACATTAAACCCTAATTCTCTCACTCTCGGTTTACCTAGATTGATGATTTTCCTGATAGGTGAGGATGACGCCTTCTTTCAATGTATGTTTAGTCACATAAATGATGACATTTTATTCAGTCTCATTTATTCCCTACAATTCTTTGAAATCACCATATTGATTTCTCTGTGACGACTTATTTTTTTTTTGTACGAATTTCTATTCTACTGACATATATTCGAAATACCATGCTATATTACACTATTTTCAATTATTAATAGGGGATTACCAGCCTGACAGAATTATTTCATATAACATTTTGCAATATTCTTCCACATTACGCAATATACACAGCACATGTCCACATACAATTTTGCAATATTCTCCCACATTACGCAATATACACAGCACATGTTCACATACAATTATTTCACAACATCAGTAAACAGAAACGATACTTCTATATAAAAGAAGTTGAGGGTATTCTTTCACACATTTCTATCAATATTGTTCGACGCTAGTCAAGAATACTGCATCTCGCCTACCGTATACGATCAACATGGCAACTCCACGTAAGGTTACTAAGATGAACGAAGCTAATCCCACAGAAGATACCGTTATTGGTTTTATACATCAGGTTTCATCCATCAAAATCAGTTCATCAAACAATAAATACTTCAATTTCACCTTTCAAACTGACAAGAAAGAATATTTTGACGCTGTCTGCTTTGGTGACGAAAAAAGAACAGAAATGGTGACGGCTGCAAACAGCTCAAAACCTCTTCGTTTACAACATATAACCAGATCATTCAGTAAGTACTGCAAAGCCCTTCCAACTATAGTGACATCAACAAGCTGCCTTCAGCCCCCACTTTGCAGGCTCATCTGAAAAACACAAAATATCCTCCGTATAAAAAACATTGAACAGACTGAAATAATTTATACACTTTCTAAACGTTACAATATACCCAACATCTCAGCCAATGCAGTGTGATTTAGTTAGTCCATTCGTGAAGAAGACTTACTGGTCGTAAAGTACTGAAGCACATTATATCTCGTAAACTGATCAATGAAATCACATTTTCATTCTACTATGTTCATTTTAATAATTTTTCCCATTCTCTGTGATACAATGAAGTCACTAAGGGATTTTTCTCCCTCTGAAAGGTCTAATTTTAACACATAAGTAAATGGAAAAAACTTGTAAAAAGTCTAGTTCAGCTCTGATTTTAACACATAATTTAAATAGATGTACTATCTTTTACTTCGTCAAGTTGTAGAAATTTATCTCGAGTATGAGAGAAGATTTTTAGCAAAAACCTGTTATGCTCCATTGAGGCCCAGGTTAAAAATTCCTCAGTTACACGGGTGGCAATCACGGCACTGTAATTGATAAAACATCTGATCCTTTGTTTAGAACCGCTGTTACTTCTGTTATATCTAAAACAATAATTATTCTTATGTTTATTTTTATTTTCAGATCAAACAGATGGTACAAAATATAAAATCTTATGTAACCGCAAAACAACAATAACCCCTTTGGATAGAAAGAATGTCAACTTTAGATCTAAAATCCCACCAGATTATGAAAAGAAAACACTACAACAAGTTAAAGAACATGGAACTATTGGACATTGGGTAAGTATCCTCACTTGTTATTACTCGCATTATTTGTCTTACACCAGATACAAATACAGTAGACATTATTGCATTTAATTCTATATATCCGGCCGAACTTAAGCTCAGACTATCTCTCCACAACAGATCTGCTAAGTAATAGCACAAAATACCATAGCCACATATTGTATTTATTTCACATCTGCCCGAAAGTTTTAAATTACAATTTTCTACAATCTCTTCAACACAATCTTATTCAAAGAAGATAATAAATCAACGAATTCATAATATTATATCTCAGTTTTCTCATTGTGTGTTGAAAAACCCCTAACACAACATTATAATGTTATAAAGAATTATATCACATATAATATCCGTACTCTCTAAAAAACTTAAGTGAACTGTTCTACTCAAGTTTGAGTGAGTTACCTTTCACTCAAGTTAAGTGAAAATTAACTCAAGTTGAGTGAAAATCTCACTCAATTATTGAGTAAGATCAATTTCCACTCTTCAGTAACATTTCATATAACTTATTTTAGAGAGTAATATTATATCTAAGTTTTCTGATCGTCTGTTGAAAAAAACCCGAACACAAGATTACAATGTTATGAGAAATTATATCACATTGATATTATAGAATGATACTGTATTAACATACTGTCTTTGACAAAAATACAAGCTTCATACGATATCACAATTATCAATTTCGCTCTCTTTAGCCAGGCGAACTGTCATGGTTATCAACCTCAACAGCAAATGCAACTTGGCTCACTTTATATGAACAGCCATCATCATTCACATTTTCATTTCTTAATATTTTTTTCTCAGTTTTACAGCAATAATTTTGCCAACAATTTTTAACCCTCATCCAATTTTGCCCTAACTCTATTGTAATTAATTAAATCCGTCCTTCCACACATATGTCAGCTGCATATCTTTAAACGATACTACTAACAATTCCCAATTTGATAAGCTTACCTACCTTATCAAACAACGAACTCCTGTGGACAATTGATCTGATTGCTATGGTAACATACTGATAAATAATCTTGCTGTGTACTTTCTTAAAATCTCTGAATTCTTTGTTATTCTAATACTGCTCACATTTAAATTTTCTTTACTTTTCTAAAACGTCTTCGATAATATCATTTCCATTCAAAGCTAATTTGTTTGCGGTTGCTTCTCCTCTCAACATGGTCAATGGCACTAAAATCACAATTTTTACATTGAACATCTCTTATGACAGAGACATTGAAATCAAAGTAGCATTTCTAAGTCGAACATACTTGCTTATCATATGATAATAAGCAGCACCTACTTGATACTATCTCAAATTCTCATTTGAAATATGCAATTCAATAATATGTCCTGATAAATTTACTGAAGCTTTTATTTCAATATAGTTTTATAAAACACTGAATTCATAAATATTATATTGCAATGTTCCTTCACTCTATTCACAGACTACAGTTGAGGCAAAAGTCACTGCAGTACACGAGCCAATAACGAGGAAGACAATGACTGGAGAAGAGGTACTTTTGGGTAAATGTAATATATCTGATGACACATGCACCCTTGAACTGGCTGTCTGGGGTCCAGAAGACCAGGCAAAATTAACATTGAATTCAAGTTATAAGTTCACAAGGTTAACAATCAAAGAATATGAAGGCTTAAAATTTTTAAGCTTTTCCAAACTTACAGAATTGATACAAATTGAAGATTTAGGAAAAGTTGATTCAACAGAACCTGAACAGCCAACTTTGAAAACCACAACAGGTGAAATAATGATGGTAGACTGTTCAACAACTTATCACTGTCGTTCATGCAAAAAAATGCTTCCAAATTTGTCCGACTGTAACAATTTTATTAAATGCCAAAATTGCAGAATGACACAAAAGCCAGAAACCCTACAACCAAACACTACAGTCAAACTTGTTTTGGAAGACAACACAAAATATACATTACACCACAATACTGTAGTAGATCTTTTGAAAACATTCAATAAAACCAACCTACTCCAGGATCCAGAAGACTTGGAAGCATTCATTTTTTCCTTACATGTTGTCACCATTGAATCAACAATCAATGATATCATTACAACAATTTCAAAAAAACCAGCCATCTCAAATCGGCCAAATACTAACACACCCAATAACACTCCTGAAACATGAGGTATTTTTGCTGACAAAAGTGACATGAATATTAATAGTCACATGCATTTAAAGGTTATACAAAATGGCTTTATACTACTTTGCATTAAAACATACCCAGTAGTGTTTCAAACCACAAATTAGTATTTTGTTCTAGAATAATGTCGTCAAAGTGGGTTTTACAATACGAATAGCACACATGTAAGGGAAACGTATTGGAGCCGTAACCTTTGGTGCATGACGTCACAACCTGATTACGATTGCGCCATAAATGTCATAGTCTATTACGTCAGGCGTTGTTATGAAAGATTCACCCAACTGTGGAAGTTCTAGCATGATGTCGCTGACATTTTGACGTCACAACAGGCATTTCAGCGAGATCGTAATCAGATTGTGACGTCACAGGTCAATCGGTCACAGCTTTCGCCGTTTTGAAAGGGACATAAAATGGTCGCACTTTACTACTGCTATTTCCAACCTTCGGCAGTTGGAAAACATACAAAAATGTAAAACAAGTCTATACAACCACCTCTACAACAATTTAGCACAAAAAAGTACGAGATGTTGAGACCATTTTGTATAACCTTGAAACTTACAAGTTAGCTGAAAAGCATTTTTTTCTGTTTTCCTATTGTATCTTTCCTCTTTCACTGTTGTTTACACTTTCAGTAATTCGATGTATTATCTCATTAAAAAGAGAATACAAAGAATATTAATTAAAATTGTTACCATACACAATTATTGTTTTCATGTATAGGAGAAATACATTACAATGTGTTGACAGTTTGATGATTAAATAGACTTATCTTTCAAGTTAGTTCAATGTTTAAAGAAAGACATTCTTTTTATGTTTCATCTTCAAGTTTCATTATGCTTATATAAGAATGTTTATTAAAAATGTGGCACATTATTAAATTCAGTATAATTATTATTGTATTCAATTATTTTATTTCACGCCAAAATCAATGCATCAAACAATTCAGATACGCTTCGATCATGAAGTGTGCATCTTTAAATAAAGTCTGCCAACTATTTCTTGCCACTGAAGACTGAAAAATACTATTTTATTCCCTTCTTTGTCTTATTCCTGGGCATCTAAATGCCGCCAGTGTCCTCACTAGGCTGACGTAATTTGGTACTCCAACCACCAAATAACGCCATACCAAAGTCATGTAGAATTCTAAATTACATCAAAATTTAAGGCCTCCGATTTTATCAAAATAAAAATATCAAGAAGCGGATGAAATGTGGATTACCTATGACT
>JAVTVY010042254.1:0-19010 GCA_036873755.1 Hanleya hanleyi
CAGACGCTTGTAATCACAAACCAGTACAGCCACGTACATATGTCAGTCCTTGGTGTGTGTGACGTCAGCATGTACCACCGAGTCGCCAGCATCCTTCGTGAATGCGGGTGTGCCGTCAGTTGCTGCGCACATTGGCTGTTTTTGTCTGACGACCACTCTCCCCATCATTGCGACATGTGCAGTACCCCTTTGCAACACATCACCTCAGCATCATGAAAGCCCACCCCAATCGAACCCCATCCTCATCAATTCACAAGCGCTGGCTGTCGATCGAAGGGGAAAAATGACTCTGCAAAATGTCATGTACAGTTCAATTCGCAAGCTGATAAGAAAATAGGCTTGTGGGTGGGATGTCACTTTGATGGGTGCGATTATTGGTGCCATGCCATATGTGCCGGTATTTGGGTAGTTAACCCGCGCGCTTTCACGAAATGCGCAAATTATCACTGCCCAGCTCACCAACTACTGTTCCTCAAGAAAAAACTGGTGTAGACCTGATGTGATTGACAAGAGTCCGAAATCATGGACAGTTTCAATGTGGTTTTCAAATATTTTCTGTTTAAAAAAATATCTGAGTGTTGCTGCCCTAGAGATATGGGTGTGCAAATAAGAATATAATGAATAAATGCCATGGTATTTGTTTTTTTCCTGTTTCCATGCAACCCCTTCTATGAATATACTACGATCTGATATATGAGGTTCACACCAGATTCAATGCAACTATTTACCTCATTCAACATTCAATCGTCGTCCATTATGACCTTCCATATGCATAATCCTAAGACTTAATTCATATAACATCATTAGCAGGAAGTCAATGAAACAGGACAGTATAAATAGAGGTAGGATACTTTCACCCAAAGACGATATGCCTAACAGTGCAAATAGGTTCAGAATCCAAATCAATGTTTTGATTTGCAAATTCAACTGATGGAGTCACAGGTGTTCTGGTATTTAAGATGACGGGGTGCGGTTAAAATGGAAGGATTGGGAAGTAGACATGGTTGAACTTTGGCATTCCGTGTTTGGGGTGTACTTTGTCACCCCTCGTGTTGGGTGTGTATGTAATTTCAAACACTCTCAAAGGGAAGGGTGTCAAAGTACACCACTTACGCATTTAATGGAATGTAAAATTCTGCGCACATATTGTACGGTAACATTATCGTCTATCTTTGTAACCTGTGCTTACCTTTCAACAACGACATCTCATTACACAATGACGGCCCATCTTTACGCTTTCTCAATTTGCTTACAGGATTTCTGAAGGGAGTTCTCAACATGCCACCAAAAGCGAACAAATATAGCTGTCGCGAGCAAGCGAAATTTACGGAAGGAAATAAGCTCAAATAAGCATGCCATCGCCAGCGTTGAAGCCTTGGTATCCAATGGGTTCTTAGCGGCAAATGCGACATATTTGTGTACAGCCTGTGCTGAACATTTGGCAAAACACTTTGCCTCGATTCCTCCTCCTGCCAAGAAAGGCAAACTGGATGTAGATGCTGTTGTCATGGTAATAGACAATGGCGAGTTGTCTGACACTGAAAGAGAAAGATTAGGCCGGTCTCTGGGAAAATCAATTTCCAGAGAAATACTTAGCGATAAGGAACAAATAACGGGACACTACAGGGAAGAATCTTTGTTATCGATGTACAATGTGGAGGACTGGTTGTCCAATAGAAATTCCTGCCTGTTGTCTTTTTTGAAAGGTGCGTTTTGCGGGTGCGTCTGTTCCTAAGAAAAAAGTGGGATCACTGTGTCGCGCAGTCGAACAGATTTATTACGCTAGAAACAACAACCTCGTTGCTCCTCTTTCATTCTTCATTAATTTATTGCTTTTCGTTGCGTGTGGATGCAGAAATGTGGTCAGTCTTAGTGCCTTGACCAGTCCCTGTGGGAGTTACCCGTCAGTTTACAAATGGCTTCGGAGACGGAGCAGCCAGCCAAACCCGTGTCCCGAGCCAGGAGATGTAATCAGGTTTTTTGACAACAATCAGACGATAGGAAGAAACTTTTCACTATAAATGCATTAGTTCAGTCATTACAACGCTTATCCACATCTTCCCTCTTAACAACGACTCGCAAATTCAGAAAAATACGGATCTGACCCCCCTCTCAGTGGCTGAATAGGTTCAGCACAGACCTCCTACAGCAATTGCAGACGATGGATGAAACCTGCGTTACGAGGTCCCAAATATTCCAGGAAAATTTCTTTCAAGAAAGAATTAGCAAAGTTTTTAAAGAACAAAGAAATAATGGACGTTCTGTTCACGACAGCATCGATGACCAATTGAATGGATTGGATAGTTTCGGTTTCGCAGCCGTTCAAGAAGAGCGGAGAGGACCCTTATTCTCATATTGAAAGCGGTCATCCTCGAAATAGGCCAGCCAGGATAATGGTAAATCCTGTTTCCTACAAAAATGTTGGAACAGTTTTGTCCAAAATTTGTGAAACATGCAAGGTGGGGACCTCAAGGCAATGGAGGATAGTACGTTGCGATGGGTCCCCTTATCTACTTGGTGAGTTAATTTACAGTGCTGATGTATCTTTCCAAATTTCTATATTTGTGTGTATTCCTTTCGGCAAACAAATGATTGTATGGATAATGTTTCTCGAGGACGAACGGACATACAAGACTGACGATGAGGCAGATTAACATGTGCGGGTAAAATTAGGCCAGTGAATATTTATTACATAGGCGAAAATTCTCACTTTCAGAGGTATAGTATCAAGAGTAGAGCCGTCATAAATATCGCCCCGTCGTCCAGTAAAGAATTTCCGCGTCATAATCTTTAAAATACAAGCGCCTAGTCAGTCATTCAATATTCAGCCGTCGCCCATTAAAGAATTTCCGCGTTCATAATGCAAAGAGAAAGACAATACGTGACGAACGGAGGGGAAAACCCTCAGCACTCTTTAAATAGGCAGAGTACATATTCAACAACTTGTGTGTGTGGACGGAGTGTGTGTAGGGGGGGGGGGCTTATGAAATAAACACGGATGGCTTGAACCTGGCAATGCAATGTTTCACTAGACGTGTTCCGTTTCACATCACATCCACACTTCAGAAAATGACCAATAATGTACAACAAATTACAATTTCCATCCAATTACAATGACCTCCATTGACAGCCAACTCAGAGGCATTCTAAAAGAGGAGCAGTTGAAGCAAATCGATTTTGGATACTCGCTTATGTGTTTATTACCTGGTCACGCTCTGCTTTACTTTGTAAAGGCGTTTAACTTGCAATGATGATAGTGTAAAAACGAGACCCCGAACAAAGGTGAAAGGTGCAGACCACGTTATCACCACTAATGATCCAATCACCAAAAGTGAGATAATCCTCGTAAATAAGGTCACAACCACCGTTAACCATTCGCAGGTTTTTCCGGTCTCTCATTTTGACACTACTGATTACTTTACCAGTAGATCATTAATATAAAACATTGCGAAAATTGCATCGCATTTTTAGCCAGAAATGTTCCATTATGAGATGACCATCGCAAGTATACTGATTTTCCTCCTTCAGGAACGCGAGTACAAGAAAATTGCTACGTTTGTCCACATTGTCGCCAGTAATTTAAGGGCTGCGACCATCTCAAAGAACATCACATAACTCAGCATGGTGAGGACATAGATCCACTTTCGCACAGTAAGTATGGCAACATCCTCCTCCAGCCAGGACCTGGTCATGTCGAGATGCATATGATCAAGGCTCTATTCTCCGTCACTTGGAATGTTTTCCTTCAAGAAATGGACCACCACAGATGATGTAGATCTTGGTCGGCAGAAATCCGGGACCCAACCTACAAGTACATGTCGTATTTGATCATGTGGTTCTTCTTGGCCATTTTCCCCTACAGATGTGGGGTCAGAAAAAATAACTGACGTGCACATGGTCGCTTGAATGGCTTTCTCGTCCCTGTGTTATGGCACCAACAAATGGAACTATCGGGAGCTTCATTTTCGAGATATTTGAATGCGGTGTGAGTGGCCACAACAAGTTCGAGACTTCATCACACAATATGAATGTATGTCCAAAAGTGGACATGCTAGTAAGGGAGAGGGTGGCGACTTTGTGTTGGAAGGGTACAATCGTCGTACGAAACGCTGGTTACCCAATGGGGTACCTACAGAAGAAAGTTGGCTTCGAAGCATTAGAAATATTGACTACATGGATAAGGTAATGTATGGAACATTCGCATTCTCGCCATCGTCATAATCAGCCATGTGCACACTCCCTTAACCCATTTTGTACTCGTGAAGATCCACATCATCGCCATCGCCATAATCAGCCATGTGCACGCCTCCTAACCCATCTTGTACTCCGCAAGATCCACATCATAGCCATCGTCATATTCAACCGTGTCTATGACCCTGTTAACCCATCATGTATGAACATTCACATCATCGACGTTGTGATAATCAGTCGTGTCCACGACCCTGTTAACCCATCATGTATCAAAATTCACATCATCGACATCGTCATAACCAGCCGTGTCCACGCCCCGCTTAATCATCATATACCCATCGGTATTCTATCATTATGATAAACTGCATGCAAAAACTGTAGCAATTATCTCCGCAATACACTGTTAATGGAATATAATTAACCGCGTTATAGGCATAAATATTCACTCGGTCTTCCATTTAATAATGAGCTGATGTTCAAAATGTTATTTCTATTTCAAATTAAGCGAATATGATTCGCATTGTACCATACCATCGTACCATTCAGTAAATTGATAATGATTTATTGTATCAACCAACAACGAAACATGCAAATGGTAGGCCACCATCGGCGCAATCAGTATTTTCCATCGGTCAATGTTGTCCACAAACGGGCCTACATGAAGACGTCTGGCCATCCTATTTCATCAAAATATATGACATACATCATATGGATTATTGCAACGCTGTCCTCCTCAAGTGTAACTGTGCTACTTTTGAAAATTTACAATTAATGTTATAAATTAGACCATTTTTCCATCATTCTTTAAACACCTGAGGACCTTCTTCAGCATGTCATTATCAGTATATTGTAGTTGACCTGGACACCAGCATGAAGCCATTAATGACTCGCGAACACAATTTCTTACTCTCTGCACTGCTGGGACGTCCCACACACAGTTCAAGGAGCTGGAAATATGACGTCGTTAACGTTATGTCTGCGCCAAAAGGCAACGACAAGACTTCTTTCCCATTGTACAAAAATGGACTTTGCAATCATTTCATACAGAATATACAAGTGAAATCTTGGGCAAAAACTTTAGTACGTTTTATTTTTCATATCCTGATCTTTTATTACACAAGTACCAGGGCTACGGTAAAGTTTAACGTCACTCAATCCATAATTGATCATTAAATACGGTTCGCCGTCCACATGGGTAGGTAGCATAGATGATTTTAGTGACCATTGAGAATGACTATACGTGTAGTAGCTATGAAAGTGCGTTTAGTGGTTATAAAAGCACACCCATCCAGACACTTTATACGATTACCAGATGGAAATCAATGTTAAAATCGTCCCATTGCTCTTCCTGTAGATCAGCGAAATCATTCACAAGAGTGTGTCAAAAGAGAAGTCAACCGAAGATAAAATCAGCACTGTGACAGAGCGGTCAATGAAAAAGGAGATAGACGAGTGGAGAGTGGCCATCAGGAGAGCCCGGTATCTCGCCGAACCATTGCATGAAAAACCCCATGTCAACATTCATGGAAAACTTCTTGATGAAGAACTCGTTTCCTTCCATGATCATTGCACCAGCAATGAACAGATGTATCGGTAATGTCCTGAAACTTGGTTGTTATCTGTTATTCAATATATTTACTAGAGTCAGTATCACAGAAAATGAAACTGGCTTCTTCAATGTAGGTGAAACCGAAAGAAATATGCATGTTATACACCACAAAATACAAATAATCGAACTGAATGTTTAAAAACCAAAACAAGATAAAGCAAGACGTCAGAGAGTGCATGTTTCTCAATGCTGCCGATGGCGTACAACGGGATATCCGTAGAAATACAGGAAAACAAGTCTTCTTTCACGTTATTTCTTATATTAACAGGAAGAGTGTCATCAGTTAAACTGAACCGCCTCGCCTCCGACCCATATTTGTGCTACCCACAGAGAGGCGAATATACGAGGACATATATCCTCGAAAACCGTGCCACAGTTAACGGTCATCATTCAGAACCTATTGGAGGAAGTTCAGCAAACAGATTTTCCATCGAGATACTGGAAAGAATTCAAGGGAAAGAAGAAAGCCGGGTATTTAGAGTTTCTCCAAGAGCTGCAGGCCTATGTCGACGACAAACATGGTAAAGGAGTAAATGAAGATCAAGTATCTTATAATCTAGTATGGTTGATTCCCATCGAATTCTCAAGAAAATGTAGTTTGGAGCACGACCAATGCTCCTTTCAGTTATGCTACCGCTACTTGGATTATTTGTTTTAAAAACAATTTTTCGTGTATGGTTTAATTGGCGAACGAAATATAGACAAACGTTAAATATTAATATTGTGTTCAATGTTATCACAGTGAATAATCGCGCTTTGTTGAATGTGGAGGAATATAATTCATATAAGTATATTGACTTTATTTACAAATATGTATGGACATTAAAATATAATGTGTGTCCTTCAGATAAAATACAGCTGCACGATTCCTCTGAAGAAGACGCAGACTCTTCGGATGAAGACACTGACTAGACAGATTCCATATTGCTGATTTAGTAGATCCACGCATCAGCGATGTAGCAGAAATCCGCGACCCAACATACAAATGCATGTCTTATTTGATCATGTAGTTCTTCTTGGCCACCATTCTCTACAGATGTGGGGTCAGAAAAATAACTCTGACATGCAAATGGTCGCTCGAATGGCTTTCTCGTCCCTGTTTTATGGCACCAACAAATGTAACTATCAGGAGCTTCATTTCCGATATATTCGAATGCGGTGTGGGTGGCCACAACAAGTTCGAGACTTCATCACACAAAATGAATGTATGTCCAAAAGTGGACATGCTAGTAAGGGAGAGGGTGGCGGCTTTGTGTTGGAAGGGTACAATTGTCGTACGAAACGCTGCTTACCCAATGGGGTACCTACATAAGAAAGTTGGCTTCGAGGCATTAGAAATATTGACGACCTGGATAAGGTAATGTATGGAGGTCATCATCACCGTTGGACATTAGCATCCTCGCCATCGTCATAATCAGCCGTGTGCACACCACTCTTAACCCATCGTGTACTCGTGAAGATCCACATGATCGCCATCGCCATAATCAGCCATGTGCACGCCCCCTAACCCATCTTGTACTCGGCAAGATCCACATCATCGCTATCGTCATAATCAACCGTGTCCACGACCCTGTTAATCAATTATGTATCAAAATTCACATCATCGACATCGTCATAATCAGCCGTGTCTACGCCCCGCTTAACCCATCATATATCCATCGGTATTCTATCGTTATGATAAACTGCATGCACAAACTGTAGCCATTATCTCCGTGATACGTTGTTAATGGCATATAATTAACCGCGTTATAAGCATAAATATTCACTCGGTCTTCCATTTAATAATGAACTGATGTTCAAAATGTTATTTCTATTTCAAATTAAATGAATATGATTCGCATTGTACCATACCATCGTACCATTCAGTAAATTGATAACGATTTATTGTATCAACCAACAACAATACGTGCACATGGTAGGCCACCATCGGCGCAATCAGTATTTTCCATCGGTCAATGTTGTCCCCCAACGGCGATCTATTAACTGTTGACACAATCGCCCACTGCCCACTTCGATACCAATGTTGGGCCTACATGAAGACAACGTCTGGCCATCCTATTTCATCAAAATATATGACATACATAATATGGATTATGGCAAGGCTCTCCTCAAGTGAAACTGTGCTACTTTTGAAAATTTACAATTAATGTTATAAATTAGACCATTTTTCCATCATTCTTTAAACACCTGAGGACCTTCTTCAGCATATCATTATCAATATATTGTAGTTGACCTGGACACCAGCATGAAGCCATTAATGACTCGCGGACACAATTTCTTACTCTCCGCATTGCCGGGACGACCCACACACAGTTCAAGGAACTGGAAATATGACGTCGTTAACGTTATGTCTGACGCCAAAAGGCAACGACAAGACTTTTTTCCCATTGTACAAAAATGGAATTTGCAATCATTTCATACAGAATATACAAGTGAAATCTTAGGCAAAAACTTTAGTACGTTTTAGTTTTCATATCCTGATCTTTTATTGGACTTACACTTACACAAGTACCACGGCTACGGTAAAGTTTAACGTCACTCAATCCATAATTGATCATTAAATACGGTTCGCCGTCCACATGGGTAGGTAGCATAGATGATTTTAGTGACCATTGAGAATGACTAGACATAGTAGTAGCTATGGAAGTGCGTATTGTGGCTATGAAAGATAGATAGATAGATATTTATTCACCAATAATTATACACTAACAATACAAAGACATGATTTCAGAAAACTTTGGCGGGAATAAAACCCCTGGGGGCTTGTTCTATCCCGTAACACTTACAAAAAACGATGGTACAGATACGGTAGGTGAAAGTTTTTAACACACAAATACAGAATAGAACAGGGCAAGTTAATGCATAGCACGTGATACTATAAGGGGAAAAACAGGCTACATTTCAATGAGATAAGACTTGAGCTTGGATTTAAATAGTGAGGATGAGAATATAGATCTGAGCGGAGAGGGAAGTTTGTTCCATTCCCGTGGTCCTGCTACTCTCAGAGTATGGAAAGAAAAATTTGTCTTATAGAATGGTCTGTAAAGATTAATTTGCTGGTTCCTTGTTTGATATCGATGCACTGCAGAAAGTCTTGTAAAATAATTTTTAAGGCGTTTCGGTATAATTTCAGGGTGATACATAAAAGTATGTACAAAAGTTAGGGAAACATATAGGTGAAGTTTAGTTAGAGGCAGGATTTTTAATTTCGAAAAGAGAGGCTGCGTATGATCACGTTTATTGGATGAAGTGAGAACTCTTATTACGCGTTTCTGTAGTACAATCAACGGGTTAAGATGAGTAAGGTAAGTATTGCCCCAAAGAATGTTACAATAAGACAGATAGGGATATATCATAGAATAATACAGAATATAAAGTGTTTTCTTGTTAACAGAGTTTTTTATATGATTAATAACTCCTGTATTTCTTGAGATTTTTTTGCAGATATAATCTATGTGAGTTGTCCAACTTAGTTTATTATTCAAGATTATGCCCAGGAATTTAAAGTACGCTCGTGCAGACACTTTAAACGATTACTAGATGGAAATCAATGTTAAAATCGTCCCATTGCTCTTCCTGTAGATCAGCGATATCATTCACAAGAGTGTGTCAAAAGATAAGTCAACCGAAGATAAAATCAGCACTGTGACAGAGCGGTCAATGAAAAAAGAGATAGATGCGTGGAGAGTGGCCAGCAGGAGAGCCCGGTATCTCGCCGAACCATTGCACGAAAAACCCTATGCCAACATTCATGGAACATTTCTTGATGAAGAACTCGTTTCCTTCCATGATTATTGCACCAGTAATGAACAGATGTATCGGTAATGTTTGGTTGTTATGTGTTATTCAATATATTTACTAGAGGCAGTATCACATAAAATGAAACTTGCTTCTTCAATGTAGATGAAACCGAAAATATGCATGTTATACACCACAAAATACAAATAATCGAACTGAATATGTTTAAAAACCAAAACAAGATAAAGCAAGACGCCAGAGTGCAGGTTTTTCAATGCTGCCGATGGTGTACAACGGGATATCCGTAGATATACAGGAAAACAAGTCCTCTTTCACGTTATTCCTTATATTAACAGGAAGAGTGTCATCAGTAAAACTGAACCGCCTCGCCTCCGACTCCTATTTGTGCTACCCACAGAGAGGCGAGTATACGAGGGCATGTCCTCGAAAATCGTGCCACAGTTAACGGTCATCATTCAGAATCTATTGGAGGAAATTCGGCAAACAGATTTTCCATCGAGATACTGGAAAGAGTTCAAGGGAAAGAAGAAAGCCGGGTATTCAGAGTTTCTCAAAGAGCTGCAGGCATATGTCAACGACAAACATGGTAAAGGAGTAAATGAAGATCATGTATCTTATAATGTAGTATGGTTGATTCCCATCGGATTCTCAAGAAAATGTAGTTTAGAGCACGATCAATGCTCCTTCCAGTTATGCTACCGCTACTTGGATTATTCGTTTTAAAAACAATTTTTCATATATGGTTTAATTGGCAACGGCATATAGACAAACGTTCAATATTAATATTGTGTTCAATGTTATCACATTGAATGGTCGCGCTTTGTTGACTGTGGAAGAATATAATTCATAGAAGTATATTAATTTGATTTACAAATATGTATGAACATTAAAATATAATTTGTGTGTCCTTCAGATAAAATACAGCTGCACAATTCCCCTGAAGATGACGCAGACTCCTCGAATGAGGGCACGGACTAGACAGATTCCATATCGCTGATTTAGTAGATCCACGCATCAGCGATGTAAGTTGTTGGCGAGAAATGTCCTTGTACGTTGAAAGGCAACAGTTGGGCTAATGTTTATCAGGGCCTGTATATCCGCGTGATATTTTTCTTCTCAATGGACAGCAACATCGGTCTGGAGAGAATGGTGTAGGGAAAGTGATGATTTTTGAAGTTCCAAATATATGTTGCAAATCACAAATAAGTGCTTTATTTCATTTTACATATTATACTGTGTTACGTTTCTAATTTTAATGATGGATCCTAACAGATCGATCGATACACTGGTCCGCGAGGATGTATTTTCGTCGGCCCTGATTGGTAATTAGCCTGACAGAATTAGCGATCCAGTGGTCTCTCTTCTTAGAACAAAAGACAGGTGGCGCAACTTGTCACTTCCGGCAATTCCAGTGAGGTGGATTCGATAATCTTTGTCGAATTCATATTGTGACATGAAATGGTGAGTTAAAACGATGTAATAAATGTGAAATATGGTTATTTAATCGAGGAACATGAAAATGCACAATTTGTAACAAGTCGGGGGAACTAAACGCGCCAAAGAAAAGTCGGTCGCGTTAGACTTTCCTGACAGACAATTTGTTGTTGTTGTTCACGTATTCTTGTTCACATTCGCCATCCACTTGTCTGTCTTCACGGACCTGAAACTTAGTGAAATATCCCAAATGGGATTTTTAAGTCTATCCCATATTGGATATATTTACCCAACTGGAATATTATAACCCAGTTAGTCCTTTGCTCTGACCTATTGAAATGCATTTATCATCGGATTCTTTCCTCCCTGCTCAATTACACGGAAATCGTCCACAGCGCCCCCTTTGTCTTTGTAAAGGGCAATAAGACAAAACACAAACAAAAACGTCATCACGCGGGCTCACTCGATTGGACTCTATTGGACATATCCTAATGCAGCCGCATTATAGCATTGGCATTAGATATGCTGATTTATCCCATGGTCAGATGGCATAAAGTTCGCGTGAAATCCATGCAATCTTTGACAACACGTGCGTTGTTCTTGGAAGTAGCATGGTAAGATTTTACAATCATTTATATTGCTTTTATTATTGACCCTTGTTGACGTGACCAGGTCGTGGTCACGCCATTGGTACGGAGACACGAAGCGACAGCGCGCCACCAACAAGAACATTCAATTTCATGTAATTCGACAGAAATAGATATTTAAAACATACCTTATACCATCAACTTCATTAATGTACACACACAAGCTCCTCTCGAAGGCACAGAGGGTAGGAAACAATAAGTGACTCGGGGTTGTTGTTTCTCGCGACATACATAATGTCCTCCCTGCTCAACTTATAGCCACGTGCTTTGCGGAAGCCAGAGACTCTCAATACTGGGCGTCTCTGGAGTATTCAGTATAAAATTATTAGGGAAACTAACCATTCATGTAAATAAACTTATCTGTATATGTGACAGTCATATATTTGTCTGCATACTCAGTATATATATTACCAATTCAGTATAAGTTAAAAAATAGCAATCTATTAATTGGGAGGTCGCATACTACATTTTTATTTAAGAACTATGGAAGACCATGATCTTCCTGGTCTTTACCAGCTTGTTTGGAAGAAGAGTTGGGAGTGACGATACAATACAGGTATCGAGATGATGTCTCAATAATATGAAGGCACGAAACGATGACGTTCGCAATGCATTAACGCAGCGCTGATGTGCTTCTTGTGATGTGCTCCATTTAGGCAAATCACTGTATCATTCCATGGTCTGGTATCCTTCCTCCCATAATGCTTCATGGTTTACGCGTAATTAATACGTCGTAGCATCGTGGGCGGTGGGGATTCCTTCCAGGAAGCTTCCGTGTCCGCACAGTTGTAATAGGGAGCCGCCTTAAGGAGCCTCATCAGGTCGACCCAATTATACCCGCAATCAATTTCCCGTTTCTATAATGGATATACGCTCTTTAGAGAATTACAGCTGGTACGATCGACAATTTGAATTTGCTACACATGGCAGTGTGACTAAGGTCACAGGACTAACGAAGTAGGGTTTGATATGATATAAGTGTGTACGTTGACCTAAGGTTCACTTCCATGGTCGTAAGAGGCATCGATACATGCTGTTGTCAATTTCGATGTTAATAGGTCGCCTAAGTAGGTCAAATTTTCATTAGAAGTAGGTCAGCTCAGAACTTGCTGGTAACAGTCTCCTGATACACGTTCATGACTGAAATCAAGGTTCTAATGTCAACGGTTCTCCTTATTTTGTCGGAGAAAAGATTCAGATGGACTGACTCATTATCGCACAATTTGCAAATGAGAGCCTACTTCGTATGAAAAGCAGGCCAACAATGCGAATTTAGTTTTCACAGGATATCCAAAATATTTTGAAAGAAAGTTAAGCTTATCATGGAGTTTCGCTGAGCGTTCATTGTAATATGATTTCATGAAACTCTCGGCATGATAGCACGTATGTACCCAATCTGGTTATGTTCATTATTCAAATTATACCGTAATGAAAATTTCAGTTCTGCAGCAGCACGCATCACTCCAGATATACGCTATGGATCTAATTATTAAATAATTGTTATTATATATTATGCTTTCAGAAGTGTTAATCTGTACCCATAATGTCGAAGCGACACGCAAGTTGTACCTGCCGGAGTCACGATGACTTCTTCAATGGCAAGCATTTCACTGTTTCGAAAATCAGTTCAAATAAATATCCAAAATTCAGTGTGGATGCTCTCATTGACAGCGGACACATTTTACGGAATAGTACAATACCTTTGCACCGCGTGTGCAGAATACTTAAGTTTAGATTTGGTAAATCGTCCCGGACCATGTAAAAAAACCAAAGTAGATGCGGATGGGGTTATACAATCCATAGAGGATGGTAATATGTCAGACACGGACCAAGAACGGCTCTGCTTGGCACTGGGTCAATCGGTATCGAGAGATCTGTTGTGTGATGGCGAGGAGGTGGGCAAGCAATACAAGAATATAGGTTTCTTACAGAGTTTAAATGTGGAAGAGTGGATTCGAAAAAGAAATAAATGTTCAGTTTCTTTCTTGAAAGGATGTTGTGGCGTAGCTGGTGAAATGTCTGGAGAAAAAATTACTGCTTTATGTAGAGCAATCGAGCAAATTTATTATGTTCGGAACAACAACCTCGTTGCTCTCCTATCTTTCGGCTGTCAGTTACTTTTGTCATCGGCCACAGGGTGTCGCAAAGCTGTCGACATACATGCGCTGACTGGTCCATGTGGGTCTTATACTACACTGTGTAAGTGGGTCAAGGACAATGCCAAAAGTAAGCCATTACAATGTCCACAAGATGGCGACGTAATGTCATTTCTTGACAACAACCAATGTGTTGGTCGCAACTGGAGAGTCACTGTAAACTTCAAATGTGTGAGTAGTGTTATTTCAACCATCATCCATATTTGGGCGCCAACAATTAAGACCGGCACAAATCCATCCCTGTCACCTGGTATGTGGCTTCGGCCTATCAATATGGATATTGTCCAGCAATTGAAGTTGACAAAGAAGGGAAGATTGGCAATATTTGGTCAATACATGCACGAGTTCTTGGAGGCACGCATCTGCAGGGTGTATGAAGAACAGATGGTGGTGGAAGAAAGAGTGACAGATAAGATTGACCTGGCCTGCAAAAGACGTTTCGAGACGGATGCGTCCGTCTTCAAATTGACAGGAGAAGATCCCTTCGGCAATGTTGCGAGTGGTCATGCATTAGCTAAGCCCACTCATGATAAATTCTAACTCTTATGACAAGGTGCTTGTGGTGTTCCAGAAACACGACGGTGGACCATCATAGGTTGTGATGGATCTCCATATATACTAGGTTTGTATGGTTTATTGCAGTTTTGGTTACGGCCAAATTTGTAATCAGGCATCCTCCGTAGGCGTCGTGGATTAAGTCATAAGGGAAATATTTCGATGCCAGAGTTAAACAACATTTTAATGGTTATATCGGCAATTTATTAGTTCTATTCAGCTGCACATTAATGGAGAACCAATACGTTTTGTATTTTGGTAATGAAATAGTGCCCATTAAACCGGCACTGAAACCACAAACCGGACATTAAATTCAAACACGGAATTCTTGGCAAAGAGTACTAATTATGAGGGTTGAATCAATATGACTGTGCAGGTTTAAAATACCTGTATATGACGTGAATTCCATTGTATTCATAATTATGAGATTTTCAAGGCATGCCTTATATATTTTTTAAATTCCCCCAACAGCATTTTACACCTCGAAAATGTGTTGCCCGGTGTGAGAATGCAGAAACAAAATCATTACCCTTGTGCCACCCACGATCTAGCGATATTTCAACATGAGTATTGTTGCGTGAGTTACACGCCTTCTGGTGACCCGCTATGGCAGGCCAAGTGTTTCAATATTCAATAATATATTTTTCCATTCAATCTAACATATATTCATTCAATCCTGATTAAATTTATATTCAATAATTACAAATATATGCGAAGATTTCATACATGTGGTTCATATACTTTATGTAAGAATCACGAGACCATGCATACAATAGCCAAGTCTGGGGATACAATAGCGAAGTCTGGGGACAACAATGTGTCTAGACCTGTGCCTTTTCAACGATACAAAGACCCAGACAATAGGTCCTACATGAAGTATCGACCATACATGTCCTGTTGGAATCTATATTGATATGCAATAACTTAAAATTTGTGCATTTGAAACCGTTTTTGTTCAGTTACATTTTTTTTTTAATTCGACAATTTTTGTTATGCGATGTTTTTTTTATTTGTATTCGAAGCAGATGTCAAATATATGTGCAATAATTGCATTGTGGATAATATCTAACTTCACATATTAAGATATGTAACGAGGCTTTTCATTGGTTTTTGAGAAATCGACGGCCAAAATGGCGGCATCTTTGAGATATGTGTCGGTTTGCCTTCATCCACACGGGGAAAATCACAAAAATTCCCCTGCAAGATCGCAAATTGAGCAAACGGACCCTTCTGTCACAATTCTCTGGAACCATCTGGCTCAAATATTCACCGTACAGTGAGAGGCCGAGAGACTGGTCGCACTCGTAATCGCCACAGGTAGTCTCTCTCTCTCGCAATGGCACCAAAGAATTGTGAGTGGATGGTCTCTTTGGTCAGTTTTCCTACATTCAAGGCGTTTGTTTGTGATTTTGACACTAAGAATGGAGACAGACAAACAGTATCAAAGACGACATCGACAGCCAAAGACGAGATTTATCCCTGTGGATGGAGGCAAACCGACTGTCAAAGATGCCACCATTTTCGCCGTCGATTCCCCAATAGCCAACGAAAAGCCTCGTTACACGTCCAAATAGGCGGGGTTAGGTATTACCCACAATGCAATTATTGCACATATATTTTACATCCGCTTCGAATACAAACAAAAACATTGCATAAAAAAATGATAGAATCAAATTGCAAAAATGTAACTGAACGAAAAAGGTTTCCAATACACAAATTTTAAGTTATTGCATATAAATATAGATTCGAACAGGACATGTATGAAATCTGTGCATAAATTTGTAATTATTGAAAATAAATTTAATCAGAATTGAATGAAGAAATTTATTATTGAATATTGCAACACTTGGCCTGCCATAACCCGCATCAATGTAGTTCATTTATCTCACAATAGTCAGCGATGTTGGGTAGGAGCATAAACTCGGATTAGTGTGGTGCACCCCGTGAATTTTTTTTTCAAATTTGGATCAGTAACTGCATACATTAGGACGTTAAAACCTACTGGTTGCCAACAGCAGCGCTTTTACCTGTTCAAACCATATATACTTCTGAATTTCGCGGGGGGGGGGGGAGGGGATGGAAAGGGCCATTTTAGCCAGTAAATGAAATAGTACTAATCGTCTTGCCATCATCCCACCTCCCCCCTCCCGGTAGCCATTTTTGGGTGTTTGGACCAGCAAATAGAGGCACTGGGGTGTTGGAAATTGGCCGTTGCATTGCTATTTCCAATGTTCTTGTGGTTCTGACTGTGGAATAATCTTTAAAAATTCAAATTTCAAAGATAGTCAACTTTGTTGATAATTTGCTTTTTGTGACCGTCTTAGGCACTCGATTACAGAAGAGAATATTCGTGTGCCCGGTGTGTAGTAAAGAAGTGGAGGGCCAGGAATCATTCCTGAAGCACTGTGAAGAGGAACATAGGCAGCATGTAGATCCTTGTCTGCATGGAAAGTTTTCTAAAATACTTTTTCTGCCAGGGCTCGGTCATTTAGAAATTCATATGATCAGAGCCATATTTTGGTTAGCATGGAAGTCTACCTCTTCCGTCTTGCCAGGCTACTTGGGTTCAAATCTCCAAATGCTATGAAGTATTATCCGTGCTGGGACAGATCACCATTAGTCCTGGCAGATTCTTCTGATGTCCCTGTATGCTACCACACATGAGCTGGTCTTGCCATATGTCAGGCATGCCATGCAAGAAGATCTCAAGTCAACAGCGACCGAGTATGACCACTGGCTCCAGGCTGTACAGGACCCAAGTTACAAGTTTCTATGGGAACTCATACTATCTTATATGTTCGCTGTCAACCACTTTCGTTCGTCAGTGAGGAGAAATACCCGTGAGGTTCAAATGGTAGCACGAACCGCGCTTTCAGCTTTATTTTATGCCACATCGAAAATAAACTATCAAGAACGTGAATTGAGGGATGCATGCATGAGGAACCAATGGCCAGCAGAAGTGGCACAGTTTGTTAACCAGTATGAGTGTTTGTCACGGTCAGGGCACCCAAGCAAAGGCGAAGGAGGGGATTACGTCCTAGAAACCTTCAATCTTCGGACAAAAATGTGGCTTCCAAACGGCATCCCAACAGAAGAGATGTGGATACGGTGTTGCCGAAATTTAGACGACCTACAACAGGTACTACTTAAATACCATCGCCGTCATCATCATGATCATCATCATCATTATTATCGCCACCATCAGCATCATCATCATCCAAGGCAGCACCACTAGGCTCTGATCCCCAACGCAATACATGCTATGTGATTAATAATGAAGAAATCAATGCACTCAAAGCATAATGCACGAAATAAATGGATTAGTAATAATTAGTTCAATGATTATTTATTCACATCATTAAATACGGGTTTAATGCACTGTTGTCATACCCTCCGCTTATATTTCACAACAGCGATATCCATTTTTTCACAGGTGTGCCGAGGACAATAAAACGTATTCAATGATTGAGAACAACATCTTTCACATACTACAACATTATCCGCATGGTGATTTCTTCACCACCGCAAATGAATCGTATCGGAAGTGCATCCGAAGTGCATCCGAAGTGCATCCGTCCCACAAGTTAGTTTTACATTGTATAGAAATTACGAATACGAATTATATTTGGACATCCACAACGCGATAAGTAATGTCACCAAAATTTCAACAGTAACTGAACGCTCCATGCAAAACGAAATTGATGCATGGAGAATGGATCTGCGAAGGAGAAATTATCTTCAAGACCCATTTGAGAGGAAACCTCGCATAACTGTTACGGGAGATGAACTGGACGAGGAGCTGGTAAACTTTTCGGACCATTGCAAAACGAATCAATAGGTAGGGGCCCCATAAGAAATGTTTCAAACGATATTAGCAGGTATTGAACTTGGGAGAATATCTCTTTGCTGTTTGATTTTGCAGGCAGCATTCTGTTGATTATGCTATTGTACAGGATAGTGTAACGAATATATTTCGATTATTACCCTTCAATATGAATTATTCCCGATGCTAAATGTTATTAATCCCGATAGAAGAAAACGGATATACAGACGAGGACAATTTCGACTGTGATATTAATACGGTGTAAAAGACGGAAGCAGCATTCATGAAAATATATAGGTGCGTATCTGTTATCTAGACGGAGTACATTGAAAATGTACCGTGTGTATCAACCACATGGAAATTCTAATGCATTTGGTAAACCGAGAAGTTCCCGAGGACAGTAATGGGCGGGCTTGTCAGACGGGTGTGGGAGTCCCGTCCACCACTATTCAAGTCTTTGCATGGAGTTCGCCATTTTGATGAGTGGAAAATCGATGCATTTTGGGCTAGTATCGAGAAACACAAGTAATCCTACTTTTGGGGTTCATAATAGGTGTATTTATTGACATCACTCACTTACTCACTCCCTTATACTCACTACCATTGACACTTAAATAAAACACAACTTTCTCTCCCGTTTCCTACACAAGTCCGGGTTAACTCTTCTCAACACATTTTGAGTTCCTCTTTATTGCGGTTTGGTCAAATTTTTTTTTGTGCTTTAAGGCAGGCGATTAGTGCCCACACAAAACTGTGCACACGCACTATGACACCAGTAATTTTCACGGGATTCACACCCGACCCACAAACCCAAAACTTTATCCTGGGACGTCTGG
>JAVTVY010042255.1:0-18903 GCA_036873755.1 Hanleya hanleyi
CTTAATCTTGCTCTTTCAGAAAATATATACATATAAGTCATTTGGGTTGAAGATTTTACGATTTTAATTGGTGGCCGAAAAGCGAACTCGTAGTATATTCCTTGCCGAGGAATCCCTGGAGTGCACGCTAACGTAATAAAGATCAGTTTAAAATCAGCACAGTATGGTCAAGTATGAAGCTGGAAAGCTTGACGTCCTAACATTTGATTGAAATATCTACATGTACTGATTTCTGCTGCCGTCTGCATCGTCACATCCTGAAGAAGTCATTACATTGAAATCATATACAATCTAAATCACGTGTTAGGATTAGAACTACTATTTGGCGAAATTATCCCTGATCCGACTGAAAAAGGTAACATTAGGTACAAAGGTATGTCAGACTTTAAAATGTCTCTTATAACGAGTCGATTTTTCTGGCAGAAATTTCTCCGATACGTTGTGAAGTTGAGAGGAGTTGATCGCTCGGTCGCTCGCTCAGACCCCGGGTTTCTCATTTCCAGCCGAAAGTTGTGAGCTTGCATGCATAATTAGCTCGGATATTTCGTCGTTGCTTCTTTAGGACATCCCCTGCCATAATGCCATCATTTATAGATAGTATAATTCTCGTTTAAATTGATGTCATTTAATTCAGACGTCTGGTTATGAAACAGTGCGGGAGCCGATGTCACATTTTCTCGGTGTCGACAGAGCGTCGAGTTCGGGAGTGGAATGCCTCTACCTAAAAACGGATGTGATTGGTCCGTTTGCAGCACTGCATATTCATGACATGACATCACAGAACATGGATGGAGATCGGCGAGTATAAGATTCTGTAGCGACCATACGATAGAGAAGCATATAGGATTTTAATTTATTAAGATTGAAAGTCTACCGACGTAACTCCAACGTAACCCGCCATTTTCGAGTCTTGTGATGTCCTACTTGTTCAAAATTATAGATCTGCCATACCCCTTGGATGATACGAAAGTTATTCATACCTATATATTTTTTAAGCCCAGGCAATATCTGTTTCCGAAGTGGTATGAAACCTGTAATTTATCAGATTTCTCGAGTCTGTTCTCCGCCGGATGAAGTCCGAACAGAATACGGTAAAGTACCGGATATCGCTCCGCGATAATGGAGACGCACGATTCGCAAGCCATCTTATGGATGGCGAAGTGTACCCAAATGTAATAATTGCAAAACGAATGGTTAGGTTGCATTCTATTGTATCAATCTGTCACACACACTCTGGCATTGAGATTTACGGTGAGTGAAGGGGATTTCCGAAAAATCAAGAATTCCGTATCCATGCTTATATCTGATCTGGCAAGGTTTCAACATAAAGTAAGATAACCAAATGGTTTAGTGTTTCATTGTTTGGATAGACACATAGTGTTTACCATATCTACAGACAGACTACATTGATTATATTTTAGATGTTCATGGAACCCCTCAGCTCACGTGTCGTCTTTATCATCCCCAAGTCTAAGTCACAATTTATACATCATTAACAAACGAAGGCAACATTTCTATATCGTGAGGTCTGTATTGAATGGAATGTAAACAACACACGGCTTTCAAGTATACCAGTCCAGACGTATTTATTTACTATAGTATATTGTTCTTATTATGTAGATCAAACTTGTTCTTACTCCGCATGAATTCCGATAAAATATTGATTTGCAAACTTTCCCTGGGGAATTCAACGTCGCGAGTTATGTGTCTTATCATAAGTACAGACTTGACATGGAAATCCCTGCTTATTTGTTGCATGTTGGATCATATATATTTATATCAGACATTTTATTATGCTATATATCTGTAGCTTTTCGCATATATAAACGTATCCACAAACTGGTCAACAAAAACGGTTGGAGATCGATTATGTATACATTAAAAAAGAACAGCGACAGTGAATGTATCCGATGAATCTGTTCAGACACTCCAACATACGGCTGTTCTAGCGTTGGTTACTGGGTCCAACTGATACTGTGGCACTGGACAAACGATTACCGTATTAAATTCTGTAATGGAATAAGTGAACAGGCATAATTTTTCATGTTCATGCAGATGTGAAACATTTATTTCCACAAATTTCAGAGACTTCTCGTTTCAATCATTTGATTTGACATTTCAAAATGGAGAACGTTACTTTTCCAATTCATCTCTCCGTCTCGGAATGGTACAAAGTGGAATTTCATAAGAAAATTTCCAAAAATCCTCAACACATTATATACAAAGGGCGGTTCTATAAGGGTCGAGGACCTCTTTTGTATGATAAGTGCATTGTCGAAGTCCGGCGGGATAGACCAGCATACTCTACGGCGTACTGGGTAAAGCGAGCACAATATGCCGATGATATACCTTATCGAGTAGCCCACAACGATGACAAATTGTGTTCAAAGAGTATATTTGCTCAAATAGACGAGTCTTCCCATGTAGCCCGTTCTTTGTTTCACCCTGGATCCCGGAAACTGCAAGAGAACGAGTGGGTTTATATTCGGACAATAAGCAACAACGTTTCACAGCGTCAAGTGAATGATTTGAATCAAACTTGTTGTTGGAATACACACAGGCATCGAAATGCAATGCTTACAGTAAATGGGAATGAGTACAATTTATAATAATAATAATAATAATAATAATAATAATAATGAGCTTTATTTTATCTCGATATGACCCCATAGGACAAGTCCTATTTTCATGGGGGTCGAGAGCTATAACACAAAAATGTAAATAACATGGTTAAAGCGAACATCTAGTCATAAATAGATAAAATCAATAATCTGTGGCAATCTATATAGAGATATTTGCTAAAAATTCATCAAGATACAATTTTGCACACTTAGTTTTAAAAATATTAAGATTGGGACTTTGTCTAATCACAATTGGTAATTCATTATAAAATCTAGGCCCTGAAACTTTAAAGGAATTTTTAAATAGTTCAGTCCTCGTAAAGGGCACAGAAAGCAGAGTCTGGTTTGTTGAGCGAAGCTGCCTAGTACGGACTGTAAAAGATAAAAGCTCTGATAAATATTCCGGAGCTAGTCCATTTAAGACTTTGTATACTTGAACTACAATGTTGTATCTATACCTATAAGTTATTGGATACCAGCCAATGAGTTTATACATATCGTTACTAGAAAATGTAGAGTCACAATCCAAAATAAGTCGCATACTACGTTTCTGTAGGCTTTCTAGTCTAGTCATGTCGGTTAGAAGACGAAACGGATTCTTCGTCGTGCTACTCGGACACAGAAAACGTTTACTGGTAACTTCGAGTTGACTTAATTACGCCTATTGGGAAATGGTACTCCGAATTCATCGGCAGTTTAACCGTCACGGGTTGACCATGTGAAATGGAGAGGGTGAAATTTCAATTTATCAAAGGCTGTATTCAATACCAAATATTCTAAATAAAAGGCAAAATTATTCCGACCACATATGACCGCCATTTTGAATTCACCACTATCCTTGGCGCCCATCATCAACAGCGAGATTCTTCCAAGCTGAGCGAGCCTTGTTCCTTGTGGATGTTACTTTGGCTTCATCCGTAACTTGTGTTCCCTGGCCTCAATCAGTGCTGACAATTTACGTGTATGTCGAGACAACAAAATTTTCTGTTACCGGTATCGTTCGTCAGATCTATATTTACACCTCCCCCAAAACTCAAATGGATGTGTGCTATCTAGTAACAACTCTATATCCGGGATCTGGACAAATCAATGGATATTAGTTCTGAATGATGAATTATAGGAGTCGAACCTCGAACCTAGCCAGAAGTTAATGCAGGCGCTCTAAATCATGATACCTATACATACATGTATGTCAAAGAATCTAGTTTCTTTCCTCACCTTGAAGTTTTTTGATAAATCTTTGTTTCCGGTTTATTACATTCCGATAATAATAGCGACTAGTGCGTTGATGTGTTGTTGTTTTAACACCGATAATAAACAAAATATTTTATCTTAACTTTCTCTTCAGTAAATACAATTGCTCCTTTTTTGTACTAAAAGACTTTTCACAATTTCGTAGGCCTATGCGCACAAACGCTGGCTCCTGGTCCACTCGACTGTTCACTATATGGTGACAAGAAATCTTTCCTTCTTTTTACAGCTCATCGGAAATTATAGTCAATTACTTTGCCTGAAGTCCCAAAACAGAGGGGAAAACCAAGAATTGAATCCCCTATGTTCAGAGGGATAAATATGTTATAAATTCGAAGTAATTAAAAGCGGAACTATACACATATTTTTTTCTGGGGTCTAGTTGTTACAAAAAATACTAAGATAGATCTCAAATCGTGAAAATATTACGTAGTCAGCTCATTGTATAGACATAGCTAAATTACAAAACTGGTGAAAACAACATTCAGTAAGTGGTTAAACACTAACAACAACACATAAACAGGGGGATAGAGCAATGCTATTGTTTTCAGTGTTTCAAGATACACATTTCTATGGCAATCCGTTTAGTATTTATTCCTTTATTTTTGATATCAAAAATTCTTTTTTTGTGACATATAAAATAGAAAAAATTAAAACTTTATTTTGGATATCTTTTTGATATCAATAAAGATTTCGTTTATGAAATAAGAATTTTCAGATATCGAAAAAAGAATTATTCGTATAAAAAAAAAGAATAAATAACAAAATCGGAGCGCATGTGCATGCCATATATTACCCAGCTCATTTTAGTAACGTTATTGAAATTCGTACTTTACTGGATTGATAATTATTATGCATCGATCGACATAGTAAATGTAGGCCACAGGGACTCGTTTACCGTTGTTAATTGGTTGTACCAGTTTTTGGATGGTACCTGACCATATCCTCAAAATATCATCTGTATACCTTTTCCAACGCAAGGGCTGAATTGGATACTCTAGTGGAGCATTCTTCCCAAGTCAGTTTATGTAGGCATATATATGCTGGGGGCAAACCGATTACCCATAGCAGTTCCCTAAATTTGCAAGAATTGTTTAGGCCCAAGACCAAAATAATTCATACGGAGAGAAATATCAACTATCTGAAGAATATGCCGATCATCCTTCAGTGATGATAGTTAGACCTTCATCTGTATCCATGTTGGAGTAAAGGGATTCCATATTCAGAGTAAACAAAACACATTTTTATGATCGGTCTTCCTTGACAAAATGAAAACACAAATCTGGGGTAATAAAACGCTGTTTTCTTACGGAATAAAAACATACCATTAATCTTTTGAAGAATGTATAAACATAAGGTTGGCATAATCCCGACTCCTCCCTGCTCTGCTTTCGGGATTTTCGTAATATTTTACACAGTAAATCAGAACACTTCAATTTTGAACAAATGGAACAACAGAGTGTTCAGGGGATCTGGATGTTGTATACTTTTAACAGTACGATCGAGGGTCTATTCCCTTTCTCTTTCGACCCCATCCAACCCAAATGAACCTGATTGACTACTTTACAACGGTAACGAGCCCCTGTGATGTGCATGTGTATTACCGATTACGTCAGCGACCCACAATAATAATACAATAATAATCCATATGAAATCAGTTATAGATCTTTTACAGAGGTCTTATCTTCACATCAACCTACATATTACATGTACTTGTCATGAAGAACAATACAGGGCAATGTTAGGTGCACGTGCTATGGTCTGTCCATTTTAATTATTCATCTACTTTGGAGCTGTCAACTTTGCATAAATTTTTCTATTTTGCTAACAAACTGAACTGTACAAAACGACTACCATTTCTCCATGATACAACTGTACTGGACTTTTATATGGACAAAATTACAAAGTCATTTCAAGCGGGATATATTATCGATATCACGGAGAATTGGTAGTCATTTTTCAAATAGTTCAGTTTGTTATACACGCGGCAAAAGAGAAAATTGATGCCGAGTTAACTATTGATTTTTGACAAGCTCTAAAGCAGAGAACGAATGGACAAGCTTTAGGTCTTCGCCGCTATTAATAATTCCTACGAAAGGTGGGGATTTCCATTCGTGAGTCGCCCTAGTTTCTCCGATTTTATTGACACCCTCAGTTATTGTGTATAACGGCGATGAGGGGCTTACCGAAAAATGTTTTATTTTCATGTTTTGCTAACCATACAAACGATATAATATACTCCCTGTTGGAACGAATTTTACAATGATGTAATTACGAGTAATATTATTCTTATAGTGTGTTATTTTAAAGATAAACTGTATATTTTCAGCACAAATGAGTTGTTTTGAAATCGCTGTTGTTTACAAACTATGGACATCCACGGATCAACAATAGACAATTGGGTCAAAAGGAACATCAGTATATGATAATATAGTGTACGTATCTCTCAAGTATTGTAAGAGTTATCTTCCTTTCATAAAAATACCATGAAATGTTATGGACCATATGCCACAATTTTGCTCTCAAACAAAGGTCTTCGACGCTTAAATAAATCTAGCTCACGATTATAGACACATTCAGCCTCACGTGAAAATTAATTAAACATGTCTGAAATTTGGTTAATTAGGTTATAAAATCGAAGTATAATTAATGTGGAAAGCTATATACATATTTTTTTTTGGGTCTGGCTTTGTGAAAACTAAGATAGAGAGAGGATCTCCAAAGCCAAAACATTACGTAGTCCGTTTATTATCAATATTAGAATTAGAAAACTTGTGAAAATAACTATCAGTAAGTGGTTAAACAGTAACAACAACACATCAACGAGGATAGATCAATGCTAATGTTTTCAGTAACAAAAAATTCACATTAAACATTTCTATTGCAATCCGTTCAGTATTTATTCGTTTATTTTTTATATAAAAAAAAGAAGAAAAAAGAACTAATTTTGGATATCCTTTTTGATACAAAACAATAAAAATTTTGGTATCGAATACAGAATTAGTGGTATAAAAAATAAACGAATAAATGCCAAAAACAGCGCTCATGATTGTATACATTACCTCACTCAATTTTGTAACATTACTGAAATTCGTTCTTTGCTGGACTGATAATTATTATACATAGGTCGACGTAGGCTTGTTCACTGTCTAGCACATACAGATCACAGGGACTCATTTACCGTTGTTAATAAGCCCATCGCAGTTCTTGGATAGTACCAGACCATACCCCAAAAATATCATCTATATACCTTTTCCAAAGCACGGGATGAATTGGAGACTCCAGTAGAGCATCCTTCTCAAGTCGACCTAATTTATGTTGGCTTATGCTGGGGCAAACCACTCATCCATAATAGAGCCCTTAGTTTGGAAAAAAATTTCAGTGCCCAAAACCAAAATCATGCCTACGGAGAGAAATAAAAAGTAACTGAAGAATATGCCGATCATTCCTGTTGCAGGCAGATGATAGTTAAACCTTCATCGTATTCAGCGTTGAAGTGAAGGGATTCCACATTCAGAGTAAACAAAAATACATCGTTATGTTATGTTTTTCTTGACAAAATGAATCCAGGCATCTGGGGGTAATAAAACGCTCCTGTCTTGCGGCATAAAAACCTCTTTTCAAGAATGCGCAATGGAAAGGGTTGGCATAATCCTGACTCCTCTCTGCACTGATTTCGGGAGTTTCGTAATATTTTACACGGTTAATCAGAACACTTCAATTTTGAACAAATGGAACAGCAGAGTTTTCAGGGGATCTGGATGTTGTATACTTTTAACAGTATGATCGAGGGACTATTCCCTTTCTCTTTCGATCCCACCCAACCCAAATGAACCTGATTAACTAATTTAAAACAGTAACGAGCTCCTATGATGTACATACGTATTACCGATTACGTCAACGCCCCACAATAATAATACAATAATAATCCATATGAAATCATTTATAGATCTTTTACAGAGACCTTATCTTCACATCAACCTACATATTATTTGTATTTGTCATGACATACAAAACAATGCAATGTCACGTCCGCGTCCTAGGTCTAGGCCGCTATTAATAGTTTCCACGAAAGGTAGAAGCTCCTATTCATGGGTCGCCCTAGTTTTTCGAACCTGCCTTCATTGTCTGACAGTAGTAATAGGGTCCTACTGTGGGTGGACCAATCAGAATTGAGAAGGAAAGTAGGTCAAGTATGACGCGTTTGACGTCATCCTGTGACGTAATTAGGGCGTGGTCGTAAGAAACCGGATTAACCGGTCGTAAGAAACCGATTAAACCGGTTTAACCGGTCGTAAGAAACCGGTTTAACCGGTCGTAAGAAACCGGTTTAACCGGTCGTAAGAAACCGGTTTAACCGGTCGTAAGAAACCGGTTTAACCGGTCTTAAGAAACCGGTTAAACCGGTTTAGCCGGTCGTAAGAAACCGGTTAAACCGGTCGTAAGAAACCGGTTTAACCGGTCTTAAGAAACCGGTTAAACCGGTTTAACCGGCCTTAAGAAACCGGTTTAAATAGGACGGTATGGTGTCAGCCCCTTTGTTAGCTAACAATAAAAACATCACGGGACCATTTGACGGCGATTAGGATAAAAGGCGAGAGTTTTCGAACTCAGTTACCAACCACTTCGCGACGAACTCACTTGTGTATACGTTCCCCGCAGCAAATCATGATTCCTCTGGCTCACAACGTGTGCGCGGAAATCTTCGGCGAAAATGGTACGGGAAGACTACGTATTATCAGGCACGGAGATGTAGCGGACTCTGAGTTCGTAAAGTGTATAACGATGACCACTAAGGCTTGGGACAATGTAAAGTTCTACGCCTCTACGATAGATGTGTTCGTCAACCGTAATAAGCAGACGCATGAACCGCTGTACTTAGACGATGACGTCTACCTCAGCCACAACGTGTATCAAGGTAAATCCCATATACATTTAAGGAGGTGGAGAAAATGCGACTACAACAAGAAAGTCTACCCGTCAAAGGTGGGCATCACACTAAACTCTGTCTTGTGGAGTGCTCTGAAAGCCAAAACTCCAGACATCGACTGCGAGTTGAAAGAAATGACGTCTACTATTCAAGCCTGTGATGCAGGAGCTTTCGACGATGACGACATGGACAATCCTGGGCCCACACGTATGGTCAATCGTGGGAAACAATTTCTACAGCACGCTATAAAGAAGGCGTACATAGAAGAGATTGTATCCATGATCGGAGAGATAACGCGTGAATGATGCGCAGGGTGTGAAATAGACGATCCATCCCAAGATCACCACGATTGCTTGATGATCGACCCCGACGAAATGGCTGACGTGTACTTCGAGGAAGCTCTACAGCGTATTGATGAAAAGGCGGTCATGAAAAACTCTGAAGCCATCATCCAAGGCCAGACGGCAGTGAATGTATACCCCGTGTACCTGATGAAGTATCAGTGCGAAGACTGGCGTAGCACTGAACTAAAGACTGATGAGTGGAAACGAGATCTCCTGGACAGTATTAAAACGAAACCCATGGCATACCTGTGAGGAACACACGGTTTGAACAATGAACTCTGACTATTACGAACGAATGTTTAAATTCTCGATTTGTCAGCGCTAATCCCTATACATGTACACCCCATCTCTTCTCTCTACACTTCAATATACGTATGATAACTTATACAATGTGTTGTGTTGCTCAATTATTATTATTTATATATATATACGTTTCTTAGTTATTGATGCAAAGTCAATCGTATTGCGTTTAGCGCAGTGCGTTTGTAGATGCACACGGTAATCACCTGC
Source organism: Hanleya hanleyi (assembly GCA_036873755.1). Lineage (NCBI taxonomy): Eukaryota > Metazoa > Mollusca > Polyplacophora > Lepidopleurida > Hanleyidae > Hanleya > Hanleya hanleyi. The sequence continues at coordinate 9,657 of JAVTVY010042255.1, forward strand.
CCTGACCTTGAACATTTAACGTATTGTCACAGCCGGGCGCACATCTATTGTCCTTCTCTGTGCGCACCGGTCCATTAAGTTCAAAGAGTGATATATTATGCGTCGATATTGACATCAATACCATTCAAAAGACCTTTATTCGGTGCCCCTAGCATTGTCTCTGTACAAGGGAGAAAATTGAACTATGTTGTCGTGGACTAAAGTAGGCCAACTGATAGCTATGCACCTGACTCTCTGGACGAGTTACTGCGAGAATAAAAGAAACGTTTAACACTCTTTCTACCACAATTATTTTACGAAATTCGAGAAACTCAAATAACATAATTTGACAAAATCAAAGATAAATTTTTACCGTATTAGCGTCGCTAAAATTATGGCCTCTCAATCGAACGTGTTATTTATCCTATTGTGCAAGTCACCAACACACTAGCATTGTTTTACAAGCCGCCCATACTGTAGCATTGTTTTACAATACAATACAGTAAACACAGTAAATACAGTTGTATCGTGTTCCGACGAAGCGTAGCGTACGCAAAAGCGCCCGCAACGCCTGCAAGCGCCCGCAAAAGCGCCCGCAACGCCCGCAAACGCCCGCAACGCCCGCAAAAGCGCCCGCAACGCCCGCAAGCGCCCGTTTCAACGCCCTTCGATATCTTGAGAAAAAGAGAGAGATCAACACGTTCACAAGTTTTCATATATTTTATTATCCCCAATGTTATGCCGTACCCAAGCTGGGGCCGCTATGGGTATGTTTACATTTCATAATGTTGCAGTGATATCAGTTTTAATCACGCTCTTGTCAGTGTTCGTGAATTCTTGAAGTTCATCTACGGTCATCATCATCTTTTCGCTTTATTTCTTTATTCAGCATTCGACAGTGAGCTTCTTAAATCACCGTCAGTTTTCTGATCATTATTATTCGGTGTACCAAGTCCTAATCAGACTCGCTATCTACCAATCCGGGAAAGTCCGTGGGCAACATGTCCTTGAAGAGCTGTTTCCGCATCTTGATGGCGTTTTTTAGGGCCTCTCTTGGAGGTAAACCCATATCCTATTCTAAGTAGCTCTTTGTTTTCATGATGGCCATGTGGTTACGATCACTTTTCATTTCAAGATGAATCAAGGTATAGTTTTCATACAAAGCCATTGCAGATTTTATGATTCGTGGTTGCATGTTGATATAGTCTTTCTGTAAAGTCTCTTCATCCTGTCCATCTGCCTGGATAGCAGCGGCGTGTGCGTTAATAGCGTTGTCCACAATGCGATCCCGAAATGACGACTCCCCTTCGTCCGTGTCTGAATCACCCAAACTTTCGCTTTTCTCGGATAAGCTAGTGCTGTCTGCATCAGACCATGAGTTTTCAGCGCTGTCATCGCCATATGATGAGTTCACGATATCTGTATCATCGCATAGACTCTCACTGTCTACATCAGAGACCTCGTCGGTGTCTTCATGCCCATGAACATTCTTCCTATGCCTGATCATATCGTGGTACCTGGTGAACGATCGGTGACACTCTGAGCAAGAATAAGACATGTTGAACTGAGCGACAAAAATGAAGTGAGTTAGTCTTTCTAATAGGGTTGTATTTATGAATGATTGTCGCAGCGCCATCTATACACCGATAAGAACTTACGCTGTGCATGGATGGGTCCTATCCGATTGGTTAATAAGTCTTCACGGTGTAATGCTTTGACATATCTCTCTCCCTTCACGTAAGGCGCTAGCATCCCTCATCTCCACCAACGCCGCAAAAGCGCCCGCAAAAGCGCTCGCAACGCTCGCAAAAACGCCCGCAACGCCCACAAGCGCCCGTTTCAACACCCTTCGATATCTGAGAGAAAGAGAGAGAGATCAGCATATTCACAAGTTTTCATATATTTTATTATCCCGCAAAAGCGCCCGCAACGCCCGCAAGCGCCCGCAAAAGCGCCCGCAACGCCCGCAAGCGCTCGCAAAAACGCCCGCAACGCCCGCAAAAGCGCCCGCAACGCCTGCAAGTGCCCGCAAAAGCGCCCGCAATAAAAAGAAAGAGATCAACACGTTCACAAGTTTTCATATATTTTATTAGCCCCAATGCCGTACATTGGGGCTAATAAAATATATGAAAACTTGTGAAAGTGTTGATCTCTTTCTTTTTATAAGATATCGAAGGGCATTGAAACGGGCGCTTGCGGGCGTTTTTGCGGGATAATAAAATATATGAAAACTAGTGAATATACTGATCTCTCTCATTCTCTCAGATATCGAAAGGCGTCGAAACGGGCGCTTGCGGGCGTTGCGGGCGCTTTTGCGTGCGTTGCGAGCGCTTTTTCGGGCGTTGCGGGCGCTTTTGCGGGCGCTTGCGGGCGTTGCGGGCGCTTTTGCGGGCGCTTGTGGGAGTTGCGGGCGCTTTTGCGAGATAATAAAATATATGAAAACTTGTGAATATACTGATCTCTCTCTCTTTCTCTCAGATATCGAAGGGCGTTGAAACGGACGCTTGTGGGCGTTGCGGGCGCTTTTGCGGGCGTTGTGGGCGCTTTTGCGGCGTTGGTGGAGATGAAGGATGCTAGCGCCTTACGTGAAGGGAGAGAGATATGTCAAAGCATTACACCGTGAAGACTTATTAACCAATCGGATAGGACCCATCCATGCACAGCGTAAGTTCCTATCGGTGTATAGATGGCGCTGCGAAAATCATTCATAAATACAACCCTATTACAAAGACTAACACTTCATTTTTGTCGCTCATTTCAACATGTCTTATTCTTGCTCAGAGTGTCACCGATCGTTCACCAGGTACCACGATATGATCAGACATAGGAAGAATGTTCATGGGCATGAAGACACCGACGAGGTCTCTGATGTAGACAGTGAGAGTCTATGCGATGATACGGATACCGTGAACTCATCATATGGCGATGACAGCGCTGAAAACTCATGGTCTGATGCAGACAGCACTATCTCATCCGAGAAAAGCGAAAGTTTGGGTGATTCAGACACGGACGAAGGGGAGTCGTCATTTTGGGATCGCATTGTGGACAACGCTATTAACGCACACGCCGCTGCTATCCAGGCAGATGGACAGGATGAAGAGACTTTACAGAAGGCCTATATCAACATGCAACCACGAATCATAAAATCTGCAATGGCTCTGTATGAAAACTATACCTTGATTCATCTTGAAATGAAAAGTGATCGTAACCACATGGCCATCATGAAAACAAAGAGCTACTTAGAATAGGATATGGGTTTACCTCCAAGAGAGGCCCTAAAAAACACCATCAAGATGCGGAAACAGCTCTTCAAGGACATGTTGCCCACGGACTTTCCCGGATTGGTAGATAGCGAGTCTGATTAGGACTTGGTACACCGAATAATAATGATCAGAAAACTGACGGTGATTTAAGAAGCTCACTGTCGAATGCTGAATAAAGAAATAAAGCGAAAAGATGATGATGACCGTAGATGAACTTCAAGAATTCACGAACACTGACAAGAGCGTGATTAAAACTGATATCACTGCAACATTATGAAATGTAAACATACCCATAGCGGCCCCAGCTTGGGTACGGCATAACATTGGGGATAATAAAATATATGAAAACTTGTGAACGTGTTGATCTCTCTCTTTTTCTCAAGATATCGAAAGGCGTTGAAACGGGCGCTTGCGGGCGTTGCGGGCGCTTTTGCGGGCGCTTTTGCGGGCGTTGCGGGCGTTTGCGGGCGTTGCGGGCGCTTTTGCGGGCGCTTGCGGGCGTTGCGGGCGCTTTTGCGTACGCTACACTTCGTCGGAACACGATACAACTGTATTTACTGTGTTTACTGTATTGTATTGTAAAACAATGCTAGAGTATTGGTGGCTTGTAAAACAATGCTAGTGTGTTTGTGACTTACACAATAGTGTAAGTTGTAGGATAAATAACACGTTCGATTGAGAGGCCATAATTTTAGCGACGCTAATACGGTAAAAATTCATCTTTGATTTTGTCAAGTTACGTTATATGAGTTTATCGAATTTCGTAAAATAATTGTGGTAGAAAGAGTGTTAAACGTTTCTTTTATTCTCGCAGTAACTCGTCCAGAGAGACAGGTGCATAGCTATCAGTTGGCCTATTTTAGTCCACGACTACATAGTTCAATTTTCTCCCTTGTACAGAGACAATGCTAGGGGCACCGAATAAAGGTCTTTTGAATGGTATTGATGTCAATATCGACGCATAATATATCACTCTTTGAACTTAATGGACCGGTGCGCACAGAGAAGGACATTAGATGTTCGCTCGGCTGTGACAATACGTTAAATGTTCAAGGTCAGGGCAAGTGATTACCGTGTGCATCTACAAACGCACTGCGCTAAACGCAATACGATTGACTTTGCATCAATAACTAAGAAACGTATATATATATAAATAATAATAATTGAGCAACACAACACATTGTATAAGTTATCATACGTATATTGAAGTGTAGAGAGAAGAGATGGGGTGTGCATGTATAGGGATTAGCGCTGACAAATCGAGAATTTAAACATTCGTTCGTAATAGTCAGAGTTCATTGTTCAAACCGTGTGTTCCTCACAGGTATTCCATGGGTTTCGTTTTAATACTGTCCAGGAGATCTCGTTTCCACTCATCAGTCTTTAGTGCAGTGCTACGCCAGTCTTCGCACTGATACTTCATCAGGTACACGGGGTGTACATTCACTGCCGTCTGGCCTTGGATGATGGCTTCAAAGTTTTTTATGCCCGCCTTTTCATCAATACGCTGTAGAGCTTCCTCGAAGTACACGTCAGCCATTTCGTCGGGGTCGATCATCAAGCAATCGTGGTGATCTTGGGATGGATCGTCTATTTCACACCCTGCGCATCGTTCACGCGTTATCTCTCCGATCATGGATACAATCTCTTCTATGTACGCCTTCTTTATAGCGTGCTGTAGAAATTGTTTCCTACGATTGACCATACGTGTGGGCCGAGGATTGACCATGTCGTCATCGTCGAAAGCTCCTGCATCACAGGCTTGAATAGTAGACGTCATTTCTTTCAACTCGCAGTCGATGTCTGGAGTTTTGGCTTTCAGAGCACTCCACAAGACAGAGTTTAGTGTGATGCCCTCTTTTGTCGGGTAGACTTTCTTGTTGTAGTCGCATTTTCTCCACCTCCTTAAATGTATATGGGATTTACCTTGATACACGTTGTGACTGAGGTAAACGTCATCGTCTAAGTACAGCGGTTCATGCGTCTGCTTATTACGGTTGACGAACACATCTATCGTAGAGGCGTAGAACTTTACATTGTCCCAAGCCTTAGTGGTCATCGTTATACACTTTACGAACTCAGAGTCCGCTACATCTCCGTGCCTGATAATACGCAGTCTTGCCGTACCATTTTCGCCGAAAATTTCCGCACAAACGTTGTAAGCCAGAGGAATCATGATTTGCTGCGGGAACGTATACACAAGTGAGTTCGTCGCGAAGTGGTTGGTAACTGAGTTCGAAAACTCTCGCCTTTTATCCTATTAACCGTCAAAGGGTCACGTGATGTTTTTATTGTTAGTTAACAAAGGAACAGCTAAAAATAGACATTACTGCTAACAAAGGGGCTTAAACCGGTTTTACCGGTTTCTTACAACCGGTTAAACCGGTTTGACCGGTTTCTTACGACCACGCCCTAATTACGTCACAAAACCGGTATAACCGGTTTCTTAGGACCGGTTAAACCGGTTTTACCGGTTTCTTACAACCACGCCCTAATTACGTCACAAAACCGGTTTTTCCGGTTTCTTACGACCAGTTAAACCGGTTTTACCGGTTTCTTAAAACCGGTTTTTCCGGTTTCTTACAACCACGCCCTAATTACGTCACAAAACCGGTTTAACCGGTTTCTTAGGACCGGTTAAACCGGTTTAACCGGTTTCTTAAAACCGGTTTTTCCGGTTTCTTACAACCACGCCCTAATTACGTCATACGATGACGTCACTTTCGTTCTCAATTCTGATTGGTCCACGTCCATAAGGACGCATCTACTACTTAGGTCATATTTTCATCAAAAGTAACTCAGCTCAGAACTTGCTGGTAACAGTCCCCTAATGTACGTTCGTGCTAAAAATCAAGGTTCTAATGTCACCTTATTTTGCCGACGAAAGGATTGAGATGGATAGACTCACTCACTCATTACAGATAATTTTGCAAATGAGAGCCCACTTCGTATGAAAATCTAAAGAAATCATAACAAGGTTTACCAAAGCAACAGGTTACTGGCTCCATTTTGGAAATTGCGTAGGTTATGAACTCATAATTATTCAATTTTCAGTAGCAAAGGTTTATGCGGCTTATATTCATTGAAAAGATCACTTCGACCATTCTGGAAGAAACTATTGGTAACCAGTTCATATAGTAACTATATTTTTGAAATTATTGCCAACCGTGTCGCAGAAGTGATATCCAATGACCTGTAAACACAATTTTAATGAAATTAGAAAAGAACCATAATTCTATGATTTTTCGAAAATAAAATATGCCATTATTTGTCTTCCAATTTTCTCTAGTTTGCACAAATTCATCAACGCTCATCCCTATAACAAATGCATAATAATGATAATAATAATAATAATATTGGTAAATAATATTGTGAGTAAATATACATAAAACAACGGAATAGGCTTTGAATTGAAGTAACGTAAATATAATAGCACTATGGTTCTTCGAAATGTAACCAAAGAGACACTTATGTTAGCAAATCGGGGTACACAGATCTATGCCATAAGGACATTACTGTTATTATGTCAGTGATAAAGCAAATGTGGTTATTCAGGTATAACCGGAATGATTGATTGAGCCCATCCATGCCAGCACACACAGATTTTTTGGACATGAGTACTGGAATATACTGATTCTGTGGACTTTGGATAAAGAAAAAGCGTTATCCGCATATGTGCGTCTCTGGTCGATGTTCCGTGATAGCTCCTCGCTGACGGGTGTAAAATGAAGAATGCATGTCCCAGTAAATAATGTTCCTTTCCCATTTAGGAAACTATATGTATTACCGGAGTTTCAATTCACGAAAAAATGTTCTATCTGCATCGGATAAAAACATCTTATCGCAGAAAGGATTCGGTAGGGAACCCGGGTTCGGCCTTCTTGTGTTTTCGCATTTGCGCATCGATATAGTAGTGCAAAAACCTGACGAGAAAACGCGAAAAACCTGTCAACCCGAAAACCTGACAACGCGAAAACGCAAAAAATACATCAACGCGAAAATATCAAAAAAATACGAAGCTGCGCATCTGAAAACCTCTCGGCTCTGGGTTCATTCATAATGTATTCAATTTGAACCAAGATGTCAGGAACACCAAGCAGTCAAGTGACAAATAAACAAAGTATTAAAAATTTTGCTATTAGAAATGGCCCCTGAGGTTACCATCCAATCAGAGAAACCGGTATTCATTGCATAAATCTCTTGATGCATCGATGATGTATACCAAATTTTACATTGAGCATTTGAACAGTATCACAGATAGAGATCATTAATGATTTTGCATAAATTAAAGATGGCCGCCCATCCTTCCTGCCACTCAGAGGAACTGATGTGATTATTCATTAATGCAAGTCTCTTCATTCATCAATGCTGTAAACCAAATTTAATATAGAACACTTAAATGGTATCAGAGATAATCATTAAAGATTTTGCATAAATTAAAGGTGGCCACCAAGATTACTGCCCAATCAGAGAAACCAGATGTGACAGGCATACTCTTTAAGAGTCCTGTATCCATTTAGCTGTTTATTTGTCTGAATTCAGTTTTCAAAATTGAGTGAAAGCTTTAAGTACCATGCAGAGAGTTTAAGTTACAAATAGCCTGAAGAAATCTGATCCATCAGTTTGTGCCTCTAGCTGATTATCTGGGGTCTACTGTGGCCATGTGTTTATGGGAATTTTATTGACAGGGGACAGTCAACTCTCTGTACCAGTATAATGAGAAGGAATGCCTTATAGCCTAGCTATGTTTAACACAGCACAACTGACCATCTGTTTCAGTTCTTATTTGAACCCATGTTTACAGTATGAGATGGTTTAATGGTGTTCCAAATTTAAAATAAAATATAGCCGCGAGCGGCAATGCAGGGGGCCAAGATACAGTCCAGGCTTGGCCTCCTTTAAAAAACACTTTTTCTTGGTCAGCAGCACCTGGGAAACACGTTTCTGGCGAGTATGAAGGTTAAAGTAAGTCATTTTTATGACATCCATTGTCATTGTGGTGTATAAAAAAGGTTGAAAAAAAAAATGATTCCCATCTTTTCATATATTTTTCATAAACTATCTATTTATCTATGTATCTATCTATACAAGAAATATATATAATAACCACAACAACATCGATAAAGACTCTCCTTTCTCCCCAAACATCTGGTAACCATAGCATGAAATTATAAACAATTAACTTAGTGGAGGCGGACTATAATCCAGAATTTGTGACCGGACGTGAACAATTCGCTGTCTTTTAAAGTATTTAGCCTGACGACCAGAATCAATTTCTTCAAATAAAAAATATTGATCTTCTTTAGATTAAATACTTACCTAAACTTCTCATTACATTTTGTAAACGAACAGGCCTTGAATTGTCAGCTAAGTTAAGTTGAACAACCTTCCTGGAATCATTTTCACGAACCACGGTCCATATTATCATTGTCTGCCTTTATATAGGCCTACAGCTGAGTTTTTATCTGTTGTAAAATTGATGTCTCAGTTTCTGCATGTTGTGAAACTGGCTTTCTGCCTCTTGTGAAATTGATGATTGTGTCTTTCTGCATGTTGTGAAATTACTTTGCATAGTCATCGATGTTAATTGTGAAGGGTGGTTCAGAATAGTGAATCGAGGTTGCTAACTATTGTGAAATACTGAAATTTATTTACGGTGTCGACGAAACTGGTCACCCTGCTTGCCAAGCTCTATCAGGCATTTTTTTCTGATCCGTGCCTCTCCACTCCGATAGAGAGTAGCGCAAAGCACCCCGAGAAAGGATGCCTGCTGGTGTGGTATTCGTGGGTGGAAATTAACGTTTAACGACATAATAAGGCTATTGTGCTCATATCCATTTAGGTACTCGAAATATAACAAAGATACAAACATGAGCTCACCACGTATACAGCAATGTTGAAACCTATTTCCAAGAAATGCGAAGCCCTTGTCGGAACGATATAAGAAAGCCAAAACATTTTATATTCCTGTATATTACCGAATCAAATTATTTAGCATTTACAGT
>JAVTVY010042256.1:0-18646 GCA_036873755.1 Hanleya hanleyi
ATCTGGACTGCTCCCACGCATGGACTCTGAAAAGGTGAACTCTGTCGTTAAAAAGGTGAATGTTCGACTTCATGGACTAGCAGTCTGGTATGATATAGATTATATTGACAATGGCTGCACCTTCTTCCTGTCTACTGGGAAAATAAACAGAGAACTACTTGTAGGGGATGGGCTGCACATCAGTGCAAAAGGTATATCCACTGTACTGAAAAATATGAATCGCCATGTTCAGATTCTACCAGAGTACCCCAGAAAATCAAGATCCAACATCCATGGCCAAAGGAATACAGTATCACCACAGCCACGGTGCCACTTTTGTGGGGAGGGTGGACATCTTCAAGATAATTGTTGGCATGACCATCCAGTCATCTGTAAAAAATGCCACAAGCCCGGACACAAAGTTAAACACTGTGCAACATTTTGAGCAGCAGGCAAGGAGATACTTGTAACATCAAAACAAGAGACATGTGTGCCGCATAAACCACTCATTCATGCCAATACATCTTTCATGGTAAACAGGAAATCAATTAGTGCTAAGGCCAACAGATTTGATATCCTTAGTACACTCTGCTCTGACTGTAATAACTTTGACTGTGCTACCAATTGTGCTAACATCATTGACAGTTCTACCAGTTCATTAATCAACTATGTACCCACTACCGGTGAACATGTTGATAATATCTGTAACAGTCCTACTCCTAGTATCAGTAGTATCAGCATTTCTCCTACCTCTGCTGTTGTAGAAGAGTATAATGTATTAGAATATTTATGTATTTACAAGTATTACAACGACTATGAAACTTTATGGTTTATAAATGTCTATGAATATGTCTCCCCCAGTAACTTACCATCATCCAACAATTATTGGAAAAATGTCTAAGTATTTCACATGCCCCCAACTCAAATTCTATAAATTTAAAGAGAGTCTTATGGGCCTTCCACGTAAAGGTATGAAAATTGGCCATCTCAACATTCAAAGTTTGATTCCTAAAATAGATGAAATCCGATCCATCTTCACCTTCCCGTCAAATGAACTAGATATAATTGGATTTACAGAAACCTTTCTCAAAAAGAAAAATAGGAGTAAACAAGTGAATATTGAAGGCTATAAACTTGAAAGGATCGAGATAGATCTCGTAAAAGGGGAGGGGGAGTAATTGCCTACATTCATCAAGATATCCCCTATATAAGGAGATCAGACCTTGAAAAAGACTATCTTGAGGTTGTATGGCTTGAAATACAGAGTACACACACCAAATCCCTCCTTGTAGGCTTTGTATATAGGCCACCTGATTCCACTATCTCATGGGTCGATGAATTTGATGTAATGATGGAACAAGCCTACATGGAGTCGAAGGAAGTAATCTTACTAGGTAATTTCAATTTTGATTTTATTGACAATAATAAAGGTAAACACCAAAAATGGAATGAGTGCATTGAAAGCCTACATCTTAACCAAATAGTAGAAGAACCAACCAGAATCACAGATGAAACAAAAACCTTAATTGATCACATATATGTTTCACATCCAGATAAGGTGCAATGTGCTAAAGTCCCCAAACTTGCCTTGAGTGATCATTATCCCATTTGCCTATCATACAAAAGAAATCTAAAACTTAAACCCTCAAAACACAGCCATCAAACCATCAAATATAGAAACACTAAACAGTTTAACTCTGGAGAATTTCTCATAGATCTCATGGAGAAACCCTGGGCAGCTCTAAAACTAGAGGATGACCCCGATTCAGCCTTGGAGCTGTTCACTAATTACTTCACTGATGTACTTGACAAACATGCACCATTTCTGGAGAAAAGGGTGAAGAGTAACAAACTTCCACAGTGGCTCAAAGATGAAGAAGTACAAAAGGCTAGAAATCTAAGGGATTACTATCATCGCAATGGTGACACTATCAATGCCAAAATCTGGCGTAATCAATCAAACTGTCTCCTTCACAAGGCAAAGAAGACACACCTGGAGAGTATGATAGATCAGAACAAAAGTAAACCTCAAAATATTTGGAAAATCCTGCATGAAATTAATCCCAATGAGAAGCATGTGGGACCTAATAGAATGAAATCAGATGGAGTTTACCTAACAGAAGTAAAAGACATAGCTAATCACTTAAACAAACACTTTACAAATATTCCTGCTACACTGGAGCCTACATGCAGCCATCATTCTCATGGCATCAGATTGTATATCCCCTGTTGTCATATATACCCTCTGATGTCAAAGTGGGGCTAATTGCGGCGCGCAGCTTTTCTGCGCATGGCTCTCGCCCAATCAACAGCCTCCGTTACTAAATGAAGCGAACTTGTTGAGATTACCGAATGGGGCCGATGGTTTCCGAAAAGCTCAGCATGACTTCGGCAAGCCAATGAACATAGGCGTTGTATATCGACGAGAACGAACAGCGGCAAATCTTTGAGGGGCGTCCTGTTTGAAAAACCGGACTGGTATTTGTGATCTGTCAGTTAACTTCCATCATGAACGAGCAAGTAAATGTACCTCGAACCCTGGGATTTACTGCCACATATCTTGGACCTGGCGATTGGGACAGAGAAAAACTACAGGAGAGATCTTATTCATTTGTATTCTCAAGCCTCGAATTACTGTTAAACCAGGAAGAGAACCGCGATTTCCTAATTAAACACCGGAAAACCACGGCAGCTATTGTCGCCGACGTGGCTCATGCGGTGATTCGATGCATGGTAAGTTTATAAACAGGTAAATTATAATACATGTAATAAAATAATAATAATAAATTGTAATATAATTCTAAATATAATACTGAAAATTGTGATAATACTGTTATTGTCATTTTTTAATTCAAAGCCAATTTATTTGATAAACATTTTAAGTTTGAGCAAATTTAAATAAGTTAGTTTGATGAAAAATTGCCATTTGGAAAAAAACTGAATCAATTATTAAATTAAAGCCCAGTTGCTAAACTGAAATCCGTTATTTTCAGACAAAATCTTAATATTATTTATGGTTATGACCAGGGAAACACATTTAACTGCAGATATATTATTATTTGATATTTAGTACTATGAGGAAATTATGCCAAGGATTTGTTCCGATACATATTTCTCGTCCACCTCCTCTACTGATTGTTTTTATTACTTACTTGTTGCACATAAATACATAATAAAATATACCTCGCTGAGGTTCAGATGAGTAATTTTGGCTGAGTATTTTTTTCAATATTATTTTTTGTGTTGACTTTGATTCGTGTTGTGTTATCCTTCCTCACTGAGTTCAAGATCGGCGACAGATATCATTCGATACACATGGCCATAATATAATTTCCTGAAAGACGCACGCTTGTTGATTGTCTGGTCACATCAACCACATGCTTGATTCATTTGCCAGGGTCATTATCAATTAATGCTTACAATAGCTCTCAGCATGAATCAGAATGCTCGCCTATCCAATGTTGTTTACAATATGACCGCCCGTCTGCACGCGGTGATCAGCTGTGATGACGTAGTCAGCCGGAAAATATAACGCGCTCTCTCACTGGCTCAGCGGAAAAGACACAATGCGGCTGCGCGCCAGGCATTTCTATAGTGGTGAAGTCAGAGTCTTGTTTACCGACGGTTTGGAGGTTACAAACTCTGACGTTGGGAGAATGGCAGCCATAAACCTGATCATTCATCTACAGCAAGTTCAAATAATTCAAAAACTTAAAGAACATATCAATAGCAAAGTCCCAGATGATGTGTTCTTCTCCATACCTGATGTCTCGGTAGGAACGGTGTTCCAACATTTAAATAAACTAGACATAAAGAAGAGCACAGGACCAGACCTAATCAGCCCAAGATTCCTCCATCTAGCAGCTCCTATAACAGAAGAAGCTTTAGCCATTATCATCAATCTTAGTATACAGACTAGTCATTTCCCAGAAAAATGGAAAAAAGCTAAAGTTGTACCCATCTATAAGTCAGATGATCCTGAATGTGCTAAGAACTATCGTCCAATCTCTGTTTTATGTTGTGTATCAAAGCTAATTGAAAGGCATGTACACGACAGTCTATATGGCTTTTTGACGAATCATGATTTACTGTGTCAAGGGCAATCTGGTTTCCGGCGTAAACACTCCTGCATAACAGCACTAACAAAGATGACTGAAAGCTGGTTACAGTCTATTGACAAAGGACATTTAGTTGGTTGTGCAAAATTAGACCTAAAAAAAGCCTTTGACACAGTAAGTCATGAAATCTTGCTTGAGAAGCTGAAACTCTATAAACTTGATAATGGAGCACATAGATGGTTCAAATCATATCTGCATGAAAGAGAACAATATGTCTCCATCACAAATATAATGTCAGAGCCCCTCACTGTTCAAGCAGGCGTACCACAAGGATCCATCCTGGGTCCACTTCTATTTGTTATATATGTGAATGATTTGTTGTTATGCAAGTTAAATAGTATTGTTGATTTATATGCTGATGATACCACTGCATACTATTCTGCCCCAACTACTACTGAAATAGATGAAAACTTGAATCAGGACCTGGAGACTATTCAGGGATGGTGTAAAGATAACAAAATGTATTTCAATATTCCTAAATCCAATGTCATTCTAATGGGCTCTAGCAGCAATATTAGGAATTCTGCTGATAACTTACATATTAATATCAATGGTCAAGCTCTACAGAACGTTTCCAAAGACAAAATCCTTGGTCTCATAGTTGATGATACCTTATCCTGGACTGACCATATTAACCATGTCTGTAACAAAATGTCACAAAATCTTGGCATTCTCTATCGGAATAGAAAAGTCCTGCGAAAAGATGCCAGGCTCACGTTTTGTAATGCATATGTTCTCCCGCATCTTGATTACTGCTGTACAATATGGGGGAATGCAACCCAAGGACAAATTGATAGGGTGTACAAATTACAAAAACGTTCAGCACGACTAGTTCTCAATGCCCATTACCAGACACCAACTGAGTCAATGCTCAAGGAGCTCAACTGGATGAGTGTTTCTGATAGGATAGAGTATCAAAAAGCCATTGTTATGTACAAAATTCTTCACAACCAATTTCCTTCTTACCTTAACTCTCTCTTTACATACACTCACGAAATTACACAAAGACGATCTAGAGCAACTGACAACAGCAATTTATATGTCCCTCGCCCCAGAACAACCTACCTACAACGCAGCTTAACATATTCTGGAGCCAAATTATGGAACTCCCTAGCCAATGAAGTCAAACATGCACCATCCTTGGATAGTTTTAAATCCAGGTTTATTGACAGTCGACAGCAAAGTAAAATGTAAATATGTATATATATATTTTTGTCAACTATATCATTAGTGCTTTGAATACATATTGTAATATCAAAGTGATATGCATGTATTATCCCAAAGGGCCCCAGGGAAGAACAGTTTCCTTTTGTAACTGACTGTGTTACATGTACCCTCAGTAAATAAAGTTTTATTATTATTATTATTATAATGAGCTTGAGAATGTCAAAAAAGACAAAATACTGGGCCTTACTGTTGATCATAGCCTGAGCTGGAATGATCATACTGATTATGTTTGTCAAAAACTTTCTTCCAAAATAGGAATACTATATAGACACAGACACCTACTCAACAAAGAAGCAAAAATCACCTACTACAATGCGTACATTCTCCCACACATACACTATTGCCTCACAATTTGGGGCAATGCATCCACTACACAGACTGACAGAATTTACAAACTTCAAAAAAGAGCAGCCAGAATCATTTTAAATGCCGATTAACTACTTTTTAAAGAACTTGGATGGCTATAACCATACAAGAACGGATAACATATCAGAAGGCTATTTTTATGTTCAAAATCAGCAACCACTTGTGCCCACCTTACCTCAACTCTCTCTTTAAATATGTTAATAAGATTACTGCACACACTCTAAGATCAACTGAAAACAACAAACTGTATCTTCCAAAACCCAGAACAAACTATCTGAAACAAAGCCTGAGTTATTCTGGAGCAATGCTGTGGAACTCCCTTGGCAATAACCTCAAAGAAGCCCCATCTCTCAATGCCTTCAAGTCCAGACTTCTAAAATCCCTATGCCCTAGCACATAATATTATGTAGTATTCTTATGTCAGGACATTTACATGTAATATACTCTGCAGTGTTTCGTGATTGTATATGTTGTACATACATGTGTACTTGTATATTTTCTGGAGGGCCTCCGGGAAGAACATTTTTTTTGCAACTGACAGAGTTACCCTCATGAAATAAAGATATATATATATATATATATATATAATGATAAGAAATCACTTCAATACAAGCTCAAGATATTGATCAAACATCAAGTAGGATTTCTAACTTCAGAGGCTTCCACCCCCAGTATAATGTACGTTATGCAACAACTCTCCCAATGGGGAAATCCCCCTCAATGAAGTTCGTGGCTTCAAAGTAGTGAGTGAGTGAGTAGGATTTAACGTCGTTTTCAACATTGTTTCAGTCATATCACGACGGTGCCTACATGTGCCAGAACACGAGAGTATCCACAGTTCCTATTATTCTGGACACTGATCAGCCCAGTCAGTACAGCACCCGGTCACCCATCCAAGGCTTCAAAATAACTCACATTTAACACTTGTATGTTAAAAATTGCTACGGCAAAAAGTTTTTACAATGTTCATTAGCTCGACAAGAATTGTTAGATGTTGTGGTTGATTGAGAGCATTACACAATCTATCATCCTGCTTCATTAATTCAGCTAACTGAACACTGATAATGAAAGCGTCTTGAACAAACCTGCATACCGAAATAATATTCTTCTGGCACACTGGTTGCGGCAAGCTTGCCGCAAACTTTCTGGCAACCTCACCGCACACAGTGTGCCGGAGAGTTTGCGGCAACCTTGCCGCAACAGAGTTTTTTACATGCAAATGAGCTTTCCGGCACACTATACAGATTGCGGCAAGCTGGCCGCAAACTGCTTATGTATTCCGGCAGCCTTCTGGCACACTCTTCCGGCACACTCTTCCGGCAGCCTTCTGGCGCACTCTTCCGGCAACCTCACCGCGCACTCTTCCGGCAACCTCACCGCGCACTCTTCCGGCAACCTCACCGCACACTCTTCCGGCAACCTCACCGCGCACTCTTCCGGCAACCTCACCGCGCACTCTTCCGGCAACCTCACCGCGCACTCTTCCGGCAGCCTTCCGGCACACTCTTCCAATAACTTCTGGGATTATCAATATTTTCATGGTGGTGGTCAAAATGACATCATCCTGACCTCCACATGAATGGTACAGATCACTCCACTCAAACTGCTGTACATAAGATCTGTCATGCAATGAAATCTAAACAGACAATGAATGAATGAAAGAACACAATGATCAACATGGCTACAAAATTACTGGACTGGCCTAAACCATAATCAAACTGTTACTTTGCATTCAAACAGACTTACCACACAAATCTGTATCATGTATGACCAGGAAATAGTATAAATTATGCAGGCCTAAGTTAGCAGGAACAACTCCTCATGGTTGCAAACATATTCTCCCACCATTCTCACCAACTGCCAGATTTGAAAGTCCTGAACCGAATTACATATGTATTCATGTGCACCAAAAATAGTCCAATGATAGGAAAGGTTAGTACTAGGTACATTAGAATCATACAATGAAATTTTGTCTCGGAATTAATTGTTCATTCTGAGAACATTCCCCTAATAACTATAACTTCAACTATGTGGTACAGTGTGGTACACTAATTTTGTATAGTTCCTTCTGTGATGTATTCCTACACTGGTACAGTTTGGATAGTTTCCTATCCAGATTGAAAATTAGGGGTCAAAAGTTAACTGGGTTAACTAATAACAGCTGGCAAATCTTCAGTGCAGCCCATTCCATACAGAGTGTGCCGGTAGCGGCATACTCTAATTCCAGCACACTCTCGGCGCACTGTGCGCCGCTAGCGGACCACAGTTTGGCTCTGGCACACTTTCTGCGCACTGTGCGCCGCTAGCGGCACACTTTTATCTTCTTCTGGCGCACTCTCCGCATACTGTTTGCCAGTACCGGCACACTGTGTAATCACCAATTGAGACTGCCGCAAGCGGCATACTCTCCCCAACAGTTCTGGCACACTGATCAGGTTGCGGCCAGCTTGCCGCAAACTTGCGGCAACCTTGCCGCAACCTGCAGATTTCGGTAAGGGTGATGATACCGTCTGGAAGTTCACGACATCCTATAAAATTTCAATATACCACTGCCAAATAATGATGAAAATTAATACGCGTAAATCCTGTTTCAATTACTATATCGGACGAAAGTGTCATGATTGTCGGGCAGGGATAATTGATGGTTTTACTCCCGAACATCGTAACTTATACAACAGGAAAGAGCAGAACTCCGGAGCAAACCAAGTGCTTTTATAACGCTTCATAGACCAAACGGTATGATGTTACGATCATGGGATCACTGCATGCCGTATTGAGTTAAACGGAAGAGACCACTGAGATGCAACGCACCAAAAGTAATGTTGCGCAGCATAAATCAATAAAATATATCAGTCTACTGAATTACGAATGGACTGGAATCAGGCCAAACAAAATAATATGTGTGTTTACGGTTACCCGACCCTACCTAAAAAAAATGCGCCGATCCTCCGTCTTTTTGTGACTTGGGCAAAAAAATGACCGAAATCTGGCGACCCAGTCCGTTTCCGTGGCTGAGTTCTTATTTTCAGGTTCAACTTTTTAAACACCCACCGATCGCTAACAGACCTCCGCTGTGATTGGCTGGTCGCTCACAAGCTGTTGTCCCTTCGCCAATCAGCTATCGACTCTCATCCGATGTCGCCCGGGGCAGCAAACATGGCGGTAAAATCCATGCGGTGAAGGTTTGTTGATTTGTAGATCCTCTTCCTGTTTAATCGATGATAACGTAAACATTTTACGGAATATTCGTTTGGGTTTGTGGTGAAATGAGCTGGTGGTGTGTCCCAATTAAACACGCATTTAACTGACCAAACCAATGCGATGCGTCATGATCGTTACGAGCTGGTTTTATCTGACTGTTGATAAGAAATTCAGATATGTTCGACAGCGTGGACGTCTGAATTATTTCTAAAGCATTTCGATCTGAAGAGTTTTCATCAGGTTTTTAATATGACTGGAGTCGTCCAACACATATTTGGTCACATATTTTCAAAAGTAAAGATCGAACGTGAAATTCATTTCGAATAAATATGTCGCATTCTAGAAAATATTTGAATTTTCTAGAACTACATAATTTATACGTTTTGTCTTTTGATGAAATATTCGTTTGGCTTTTTTGGATTTGCTTTTTTGTGATAATCAGATTGTGTATGTTCCCATCTGGCAGAGATATCTAGTCTGTCCATCTCGCTGAACCTCCAGACGAGTTTTTATATATGTGATTCACATGTGACTTTTTCAACTTAGTGCGACTTTTGCCGGTGGATTTGCCCAGCATTACAACAACGTTTTGTCTGGAGCAAAAAAATACCTGATTTAAATGGTCATGCTGTGGTCATGTTTCCAGAGTACACATGTTATTTGGTGCACTTGTAATATGTAACAGCACCATACTGTTCAATATCACTACCTTTTTTTGATAATAATATTGTACTTTCATATTTTTTCAGGTGCCACTGTCCGTCTGTGTCTGGCAAGCATAGCATGGTGAAGCAGCATGGCATCAAACCTGTTAGGAGAAATGTTTGAGGATATCCATGGCACATCTGACTTTGGACACGAATTATGAAATAACTTGCACATTGTCGGTCGAGCTGTCGAGGAGGAATCGATTTCATTCATGTTCCGTTGCTGAACTACATGTAAATGATTTAGGCATTAAACGAGTCAACTTTGCTTGCATGGCAATCTTTGTGTACAATTCATTCAACTCATCGACAATATGCTCTTTGTTTTAACAAAGCATACATCTATCATGAATGCAAGGGACGAGCTCTGATGTGGATAGAAGTGGGGAGAAAACATTCAGATTAATTTAGGTGTTTGTAATACTTGGTATAAAATTATATAATGCTTGCCGATTTTTACACACACACCACAATAGTTGTAGAAATCATTAAATAAAGGGTATACCATAATTGTTAATTGGGATTTGAAAATCATTTGTGGTATATTGCAGACTCAATGGGTGATGTGAATTTGAGTCTGATCCGACATTCAGTAGCCACTAGGCCGTCCTCCATGAAGAATTTGCACATCCATGAACGAAAGACTAGGGTAGAGGCCATGGTGCTTCATGTACATGACAGGTGAATATTCCAATACATAGTATGCATTTTACAAAAAGAATATTCAGACCTGAGGCGTGTGATGCCAAGGATAGAAGTACCAACACCAAACACAGGTCGATGGGAATGAACAATGTTTTTAAAACATATTTATTCTTGAAAGTACAACACAAATAGGAAAGAAAATATACTGTGGAGAGAAAAACTGTTTTGTGCAGGTACATATACCAGCACACATACAAAACAGTTGACAGCATAACGTAGTGTTCAGAAATGTGATTGGACCACAATTTACACTGACCTACATAAACGCAAAAAAAGATTTGAACAAATTTTTTGCGATGTTCCTACCTACCCTAAAAAAATATATCATAAAATTTTGGAGTAAATAAAATAATAAAGCCTACCTACCTACCCTATTTTCAAAATGCATGTAATAGTAAACACAGATATTATTTTGTTTGGCCTCACTGACTTTTTCTTCCATATCAGGCATTACCGAACTGCTGTATTATCATGCACGGTAAACAAAAAAAATATTTCAATAAACAAAATATAATTCCTTAAAAGAAAGAAATTGGTGCCTGCTTTTCAATTTAGTTCCATCTTTCAATACAGTCATGAACCAAATGAGAACAATAGTCTGCCAGCCTACAACACAGATTCTATTCAGCAGGCTTTTCAGTAATATTAAGAACTGGACATTATAACTCACATGAAAGCTCAACCACAATTTATCCTTGTAGTGCAATTCACACATATCATGGATAAAAAATATATGCATACAGAGATTCATAACTTTGAGAATTTGAGGGGTTTTTTTTCTTTCTTAAAAATAGGTGAATTTTAAGCATTTTATCAACCTCTGATATCTCTTCTAATTTGTGACCATTTATCTCTTAAAACAATATTGAGTGTCAAAACTAGTACATGTATCGTCATGAAATATATAGCACATAAACATATCACCAATGATACAGCAACTATATACACATCCAGGGATTCATAGGTGAGACATTTGAGTATATTTCACTCAAAATAAGTGATTTGTCCATTTTTTTATTCATCTTCTGATTTGCAACCATGTGAAACAAATTTACATTTTATCCCCTGAAATACGTTCGTGTCAAAACTTATAACGCCATCATGAAACCTATACATTTGGAGAGTGGACAATGCGTAACCGAGTTTTTTTTTCATTTCAACTTGCACACGATTAGTACCTGTACAAAACAGAATTTGTATGAATCTCATTCATATTTATACATGTAGGCGGCACACATGCCAACCCTGATTTTTTTTTCTATGAGAATATGAACAGAACCAAGATGCTCATGATCGACAAGCAATCATGCAGCACTGTTTTCAATAATCATGCCGTGCCTTTCGGTAAATAATCCAACTCATTAGATGGCAGCCCATGTATGTAATATTCTCATGGGTGGGACCAATTGATTTTACCTTTGTGTCCTTGGATGTCCGTATGCACGACAATTACCAGCTAAACATGCCATTACCAATCCCCGAAAGACCTGTATTCACCCATACATGGTGTGTAATGAGGAAGTAATTCACAGACAAGGATTCCCTGGACCATCATAAAATAACCAATCACAAAGGGAATAGACTTCTATAGAATAGCTCTATAGAATGGCTCGATGTTCTTGCAATTTTCCCCAAGAGCCAATAAAAATTGGCAATTTTCTTTAAGAGCCAATAAAAATAAAGGATCTCTTTTTGAAAATTTGAGTTGACCAATCAAAGGCTTCAGAACTGTAAGATATCCCATGGTGCGCAGGAGTTTCTATATAAATCCATTAACCACTGTTCAGGGTTCATACACTTACAGCAGAAACTTCCAGGAGTTTACCAGGACCTTCCAGGTCAAGTACAATAACTTGCAACAAAGATGAGCAAATTCATCAAGTTCAGGAACAAATTTTAGCAGAGCAACACATGGCGGCAGATTGCTGGTTCTCCCAGAAGACGAAAGTCAATTATTCCGGGATTTCCCCCAGAGTTTAACTTCATTTTTAAGCATTTTCCAGGACTTTCCAGGTTAGCAATTAAATTCCAGGAGGTTTAAGGACTTTCCAGGAGGCCTATGAACCCTGAACTGTGATCAAAGTAGAGGCCCATCATTTCTGTTTTGTCATAGATAAATGTCCCACACCAACTGTTTATCAGAGTGTAATTGATTTTCTTTCTCATTAACCTCAGATGAGGATATATACCGATCACACTGATTTTTTTTTCATATATTTCTCTGATACAGAAAGACCGATAATAAAAACACCATTTGTTTCTCCATATAATAAAAACTATGCAGACCTCTGATATTGATTTCTATACTAGAGTGTGGATTTACAGCTGTTTTCCTGGTTGCAAGCCATGTCATTGAACCTGCATTCCAAATGATCTGTAAATAATGATGGATGGTAAACAACAAATCTTGCATGTAAATGACAATGCCTGCTTAATCTCCAGTAAGACAGAACAGTTCCATCACATGTATCTGTGGGCCTTTGTGATAATTTGTCTTTATTTTCATCAATAATAGATTGATCTCTATTTACTGCACATTCTGTGTCTTAATTGCTCCCAAGATTAATTATGAACACAAAGAAACAAGAGCCCATGATGCTTCAAAATATGCTTGCAGATTCAATTTTGATGGGTAAGAGACAATAATAACCCCTCCCCCTTCCGCCTGAACTTTGGTAACCCTCACTTTGAAATCGGACTCCCAATGAGGTCTTTCCACATTAATCCTTCGACAATGCTGTCCTGCCCCGGCATCGGCGACACTGGTAGTCACAGCACTCCACAACATAGAGCGGGTTTTTTCCTCCATTGATAACTGGTATAAGTAAGATAATATGGATAAAATATTCTTACTTTTCCAAGAAAGGACCAGTAAGCTTACATTTATGATAATTTATGATAACTTCATGTCGAGATATTCTGGGTTAAAGACATAGGGAAGTGCTCGGATTGACGAACCACAGCCCAAGTGTTCAGCCAGGTGTCTATGCACCGCCCGCTCCGTCCACCCGAAAAATGACATTCGCAACTCTAAAAATAATTTAAACGAGAGATCCTAAAGGATCTTGGCGCCCACCATTGTCCGATAATTGTAAGCTAATGACTAGAGGATCTTTTTGTCCATTGTTACTAAGAACAAACGATTGATTTGTAATTTTGTTTACAGAATTTCGAATCTGAACGAAAAAGATCGAAAAAGGGACACTGGATAACACCAAGATATAATCTAAGTTTCAGGAGTTTCAAGATTTCTAGAAACTGTACTTATGTCGGTTGTTATAATACAAGAGAAATGAGCAAAGTTAGTCTGAAAGTGAATGTACATGTACGGAGGATCCTTCACCTTTGTTTTGTAGTATTTTTATTTATTTATTTTTTTGCACGTGTCATCATTCGGTACTGGAAGCGAGGACCAATCCCTTTGACACTGTGGCATGAGCTATGAAACTTACTTAAAATTTCATAATTAGGAACGAATGCTAATTCTGTTCTGTTTACTGGGCTAGTTTGAGATATCTCTTTTAAGATACCATGCTCGAAAATGGTAAAATGGTACAAGGGATCCGGTCCGCGCAGTAATGTTGAAACTTCAAAAGTGCCGGAATCCTGATTATCTCCCTTGGATCGAAACATGCAGTAGTCTACAGTTGTCGAGTTGTGACGTTGAGTCACAAGAGTGACGTCCCTTCATGTAGCCGACCCGTTGGCAGACGAAAGGGTGTAGCAGTTCACTTGCTACTGCATGGACTAAAGAAAATTGATTTAAAATTTGAAGAAATACATTCTAATCCCGAATTATTTGAACTCCTTGATATGGAAGGTGAAAGTATGGATATTCTCTATAGTCAATATATAGAATATGCCCCACCGTTTGATCCGCCGACTCTTGTGATGCAACGTCACAACTCGAGAATACCGTATTAATTTGAAGCATAACTTGGATTTTCGAATCGGACCAAAAAAGGTATCTTGCACTACCAGGCCCCATGTGGGACCTGTGTACCAAATCTCAGAAAGATCCATGAAATATTTCCTGAGAATTTACGATAACAATGTTTCAAGGGGAAATTCAAGATGGCTGCCTTGTGGCCCTATTGGATTTTCGATTCGGACCGAAAAAGGTATTTTGCACAACTAGACCATAAGGGAAACCTGTGTACCAAATTTGAGAAAGATCCATGCCGTACTTCCTGAGAAATCACGATAACAAAGCTGCATGGGAAAATCCAAGATGGCCGCCTGATGGACATATTGGATTTTGGAATCGGACCAGAAAAGGTATCTTGCACAACTGGACCATAAGGGAATCCTGTGTATCAAATTTGAGAAAGATCCGGGCAGATTTCATGAGAAATCATGATAAAAAAATTTCATGGGGAAGTCTAAGATGGCCGCCTGGTGACCATATTGGATTTTCGATTCGGACCGAAAAAGGCATCTTGCATATCGAGACCCTAAGGGGTACCTGTGTACCAAATTTAAGAAAGATCTATGAAGTAGCTCCTGAGAAATGACGATAAAGTTTCATGGGGAGATCCAAGATGGCTGCGTGGTGGCCATACTGGATTTTCAAATCGGACCAGGAAAGGTATCTTGCACAACTAGACACCAAGGGGAACCTGTTTACCAAATTTGAGAAAGATCCATGCAGTACTTCCTGAGAAATGACAATAAATTTTCCTAGGGAAATCCAATATGGCTGCCTGGTGGCCATATTGGATTTTCGAATCGGACCAAAAAAGGTATCTTGCACAACTAGACCCCAAGGGGAACCTGTGTACCAAATTTGAGAAAGATCCATGCAGTAGTTCCTGGGAAATCGCGATAACAAGGTTTCATGAGGAAATCCAAGATGGCTGCCTGTGGCTATATTGGATTTTCGATTCGGACCGAAAAAGGTATCTTGCACAACTAGACCCCAAGGGGAACCTGTGTACCAAATCTGAGAAAGATCCATGCAGTACTTCCTGAGAAATGATGATAAAGTTTCATGGGGAAATCCAAGATGGCTGCCTGGTGGCCATATTGGATTTTCGAATCGGACCAGAAAAGGTATCTTGCACAACTAGACCCCAAGGGAACCTGTGTACCAAATCTGAGAAAGATCCATGCAGTAGTTCCTGAGAAATCGCGATAACAAGGTTTCATGGGGAAATTCAAGATGGCTGCCTGGTGGCCATATTGGATTTTCGAATCGGACCAGAAAAGGTATCTTGCACAACTAGACCCTAAGGGGAACCGTGTACCAAATTTGAGAAAGATCCATGCAGTAGTTCCTGAGAAATCACGATAACAAGGTTTCATGGGGAAATCCAAGATGGCTGCCTGGTGGCCATATTGGATTTTCGATTCGGACCGAAAAAGGTATCTTGCACAACTAGACCCCAAGGGGAACCTAAGTACCAAATTTTAGAAAGATCCATGAAGTAGTTCCTGAGAAATCACGATAACAAGGTTTCATGGAGAAATCCAAGATGGCTGCCTTGTGGCCATATTGGATTTTCGATTCGGACCGAAAAAGGTATCCTGCACAACTGGACCCTAAGGGGAACCTGTGTACCAAATTTGAGAAAGATCCATACAGTACTTCCTGAGAAATGACGATAACAAAGTTTCATGGGGAAATCCAAGATGGCTGCATGGTGGCCATATTGGATTTTCGAATCGGACCAGAAAAGGTATCTTGCACAACTAGACCCGAAGGGGAACCTGTGTACCAAATTTGAGAAAGACCCATGCAGTAGTTCCTGAGAAATCGCGATAACAGGGTTTCATGGAGAAATCCAAGATGGCTGCCTGGTGGCCATATTGGATTTCCGAATCGGACCAGAAAAGGTATCTTGCACAACTAGACCCGAAAGGGAACCTGTGTACCAAATTTGAGAAAGATCCATGCAGTAGTTCCTGTGAAATCACGATAACAAGGTTTCATGGAGAAATCCAAGATGGCTGCCTGGTGGCCATATTGGATTTCCGAATCGGACCAAAAAGGGTATCTTGCACAACTAGACCCCAAGGGGAACCTGTGTACCAAATTTGAGAAAGATCCATGCAGTAGTTCCTGAGAAATCGCAATAAAAAAATTTTACAAGTAAATTTTCTGTTATTAAGCTAAAACTTACCTCACTTCCACTCTTTGCATTTCTTGTCTACAGGAAATATCACAGTAAGAATTTAAATGACACAGTTATCTCCCCTGCTAGTCACCTGATTGCATAGCTACCCACAATTCTACTCCCTTCTTGTTCCACTGCGATACATGGTCTGGATGTATCATAGCGGGGAGGTTGGGTGGGCATCACTGGAAGTGAGGTAAGTTTTAGCTTAATAACAGAAAATTTACTTGTAAAATTTTTTTGTTATTTGCGCTGAAAACTTACCTCACTTCCACTCTATGCATAGAATGCCACCGTAAGGTAGGTGGGCAAACTGATACAATCCGTGGTAGTGATAAATGCCATACATAGTGACTAGTTCAAAGTAGAAATCATAGATCTTCTACCTCACAGAGGATCCATGAAATCATACAACAGTAATAACCTGTATGCCAATGGTACACAGGGAACCTCTGTTGCTACTCTGACTTCAAGGCTGAGATGCAAGATACGCCCCCCCCTTTTTTTCGAAAGGGGCCGAGAGAAAAAAATGCACTCACCCGCAAGCAGGGTTACAACTGTACGCCCGGACTTTTGTAGCTATATTGCTGGCCTCGGTCCCCCTGACACCCGCTGTGCGGTCACAAGTGGGCCGATGGAATAGAGGTCGCTACATGCTAACGTCATGTCCCGGAGATAGTAGGAGGCAAATGTCGTGTTTGACCTCCAGTAGCACGCCCTCATAATGTCTGTCACCGATCTGTTGGTCCATAGAGGCCATGATGCTGCTAATGCCCTAATCTCGTGACCCGAAACGTTTACAAGCGCGGCTTGCCTATCAGTAGCCGTGGAGTACGCTAGCCGAATCGTATTTTTGAGCCAACTCGAGATAGTGTTTTTGCTTATTTCTTGTTTGGCTTTGGGATCGAAAGGGATAAACAAACGCCTCCTTCCCGCCCTGATCTCCTCTGTACGATTCAGGTAACACGCAAGAGCCCGAACCGGACACATTAACATGTCTGATTCAAGACCGGACGAAAGGAAATCAGATAAGGCTGGAATTGTGAACTCTCGAGATATGGAATCGTAGAGGGCTTGATTCTTGGCCACAAACTCAGGAAGCGTTGTGAGAACTACCTTGCTCCAGTTCCTAGAGTGTCTGATGTTCCTTCTATCGAGCGCATGCAGCTCTGACACCCTAGCTGCTGAAGCAAGAGCCAACAAAAACGAAGTTTTGTATGATAAATATTTTAGCTCAATAGCTTCTATTGGCTCGAAAGGTGGCTTTCCCAATTGCCGAAGTACCAAGGCTAAGTCCCACTTAGGTAATTTCGGAATAGCCGACTGACCAGTTATCTTGTATGACTTGATTAGTGCAGATAAGTTTGGATCAGTCGAGGGATTAATCCCAGTACCCAGTAGAATAGGTTGAGCAATGGCCGCTCTATAACCTTCCACCGTAGCAGGCACCAGGCCCCTATCCCTGAACAGGTACAATAGAAACTCTGCTATCTCAGGGATAGTTGCGCAGGATGGATTAATATCCCTCTCTCCACACCAAAGATCAAAGATTGCCCACTTTGAGTTGTATACAGCGGAAGAGGACGGTCGAATAGATTGTGCCATTCGGCGCCCAACCTCCGCTGAAAATCCCGCCTGAGCGAAGTGCTGCTTGAGCACTTGCACACGTGGTAGTGGAACAGTCCTGGTTGGCTGTGGAATGTCGACGTTCCGGGCTGGCGCAGTAGATTGTGCCATACTGGAAGCTGTCTTGGTACATCTACCAGAAGATCCAATAGTTCCGGGAACCACGGCCTTGCTGGCCACCACGGAACAATCAGGTAAACGACACACATGTGTTCGCGGATCTTCTGAAGTACCTTCGCTAGGATAGCTGGAGGAGGGAACGCATATGCTACCATCCTTGACCAGTCCTGCGATAGTGCGTCCACTGCATATGCCGACGGATCCGGAACCGGCGACATGAACAGGGGCAGTAGATTGTTGTGCCGAGTGGCGAACAGATCTATGTGTGGCATCTCCCAGACATGAGCTATTTGTTTTAGTATGTCTGGGTGAAGTTGCCACTCCGTGGGAATTATCTGATTCCGTCGTGAAAGCGAATCCGCTAAGACGTTCAGTACCCCGGGATGTGCCTGGCCAACACCGATATGT
Source organism: Hanleya hanleyi (assembly GCA_036873755.1). NCBI lineage: Eukaryota > Metazoa > Mollusca > Polyplacophora > Lepidopleurida > Hanleyidae > Hanleya > Hanleya hanleyi. Next base: position 18,574 of record JAVTVY010042256.1, read on the forward strand.
TGTTGTCCCAACACAGACCGAAAAAGATTTCCGCTTGGCTTTGTAATTGCGGAGATCTCGTCCCCCCCTGCTT
>JAVTVY010042257.1:0-18588 GCA_036873755.1 Hanleya hanleyi
AGTCAATCTCCATCACAATCAAGCACTTGGTGGACGGTGAACTTTACTGATTAACAACTATAGTCCACAATGTAGTATTGGGTATTCCATGTCAAAATGGTACCTTCTAGCTGATTACTGGTGCATAGTGCACAGCTTCTAAACTTTCTTCTCACCTCAGGCTGGGGATACGTTTAATGTATTGCTTCCAGTTACCATACTTCTACATTGCTGCTGAGGATGCCCAAAACGAGCAGACAACTTCCACGAAATACACATTTTTCATTGCGGTATGATACTCATAAAAACAGTTAACCTGGAGTAGAAATTAAGCTCAAGCCTCCATCATGAGTGTTCATTGTCAGCAACCTTTACCGTTCTTTCCATTCATCTTTTATGCTCAACACTTTGTTTCTATCATACAGCTGTCGAATTTATCTTCAACAATTGGAACCCGAGATTTGGGTCGCTAATGTGTTCAAGTTCAAATAAAAACAATGACTGAGATACATACTCGATAGCAACTTGAATAAATAAGACCCGTCATAAAAATAGATTTAATCCTTAAGTTGTACAGTGTCGACCACAATTGTTGCTTTGCCGAAAAAACCCCAAAAACATTGAAAATTTGACAGAACAGTGTAATTCTAGCGAATAATATGGATTCTTGAGAATTTCTTTTGACGGTTCGTGTATACCCAAAATCTTATCTGTTTGCTCGAGCTATGCTCGACAATGTACCTGTATTAAAATTCGAAAAGTGAACCTTTTAAGATGAACTATAATTATCTATGCAAATTCCTGGGAACGTCAATGCGAATGAAAAATGATTTCTTTTCCAATAAATTATCCATGTGAATCTTTCCAAACTAAACAAAATGCCTGTAACCACATAATATTCAGTCGAAATTCCTTGGTATGCTTTGGAGAAGAAAAGCTAACCTTGACAAAAACAACATGCTGAAACCAGCGGGCAGATGTCAATACGTAACCGAGACGACGTTCACGCTAAGTTGGACGCCTGTATATATTCACATCCTCGTTTCCTCAGGATCTGAGGCGTCGCTAGGCAGTCTGGGAGACATTTTGGTGAAGAAACAAGTTTCGAGGTCAAACCCCAGCCTTCAAACTCCCTTGATTCGAACTCAGAGAACACATATCCGAGCAGCCTGACCGTTTACTTATGTGAAAGGGTGTTCACACTATTCTCCTAATGCGATTCGAAGTTGCTTTTGGGAGAGTATGAGTAAATTACTTGATCTATGGGTCAAGAAACCTTGAAACAAGCATACCGTGGCGCTTTACGCCAACAATTAACGTCCAAGGCAAAATGCCAGCATACCAAGGAACATTAAATGACAACGTTGTTTGGTCGCAAATGTGTTTTAATTCCAAATGATTATCAGTGTCACTTTCTTAGGGGAAAGATACATTTCACTCGCAATGCCGTTCCCATAAATCTGCAAAGATTAATGATAGTTCATCTGAAATGGTACACCATTCGACTTCCAACACAGCTAGATTGCCGAACAAAGCTCAAGAAACAGATAATCTTTCAGAGATTCACGAACCGTCGAAAGAAATAATCTTCACTTGATTTGCCAGAACTACACGGTTCTGTAATTAAGAACAGTTATAGGGGAAGAAAACATGTGACTAATGTATACACTGAACAAAAGGTCCATCTCCCTCGTATCCAAAAATGTAAGCAAATATTTTTTGCGATTTTTTACCGCCGATCTATTCATATCGAAACACCAAAAACTGGAGCTTGTGGACAGATTCATAAGTGCCGCCATTACAAGGGCTTGCGTCTAGTTTAAACAATCAGAAATGCCGAAAATATATTATGCGCATCGCTGCGTGACATCAGCCGGGCTCATACTCGTACTCGCCCTGTACGTTAAAGTATGAGAAGCTCTCGGGACTGCAGGTTTATATTTTGTATACTGTTATAATTTGATGGTGGTAGTGTGCCAATATTCCGCAAATACACGGGCATCATGCTGCAGTGTGTGGCATTTGGCTGTTCTAACAGAAATGGGAATCCAACCCTTCCAATGTTGAAACCGAATGTACTGAAACAGTGGGTGTATAACGTCGGTCGGCAGGATTTTACTTCAAACGCATCGGAGAAGAACTTTTGCACAGTGAGGCTGATGCAATAAATTGGAGTGAGTTTATTACTCTTTCAACACTATTTCAGTCATATCACGACGTTCGGTTCCTATTCCTGTCAACTTGTAATCATTCCCATGTAAGAAAGGCTTGGTTTGTAATATATCTCCATGGAATGTCATTATATTTTCGCCTTCCCCGCTAGAGAGCGGCGAGGCCCGTGTGACGTCACACGCTTAGACGACCCGAGCCAAAATGGCGGCATGCGATGGTCGAACGCCGATTTAATCGAGTAGAAAAAATCGCAAAAAATATTTGCTTACATTTTTGGATACGGGGGCGACAGATCTTTCATTGAGTGTATACATTAGTCACATGTTTTCTTCTCCTTCAAGTTATAGTACTTCGAATATTTGAGCAATGCACCAACAATTGTGGCCGAGACTGTAATTCAAATGAGGAGACATTGTTGAAGGTTTATTACCCGAAAAGTACCATCCATTTTATGATGTTACTTTTTTTCTGTTACACACACAGTGAAGTGAGACATAATAAGACAATACATCCGTGGACAGTTTGGAAATCGGCCATGTTTCCTTCCCATCGTGCAATGCGCACCACGAGTTACTTTAGCTCACGTAATGTTGTAAGTATAGGCGCCAGCAAGAAATGCAAAAATAAATAAATTTCCCTTATGCTTTGGCTCTTCAAACGTTTCAAAATAATTCTTTAAGTCTTTATCACTCTTTTATTCTTATTGGCTGGTTCGGATGGGTTGCATAAATGGATCTACAGCCGAAAGATGTTGACTTTCTGTACTAGAGCCTACGGAGATTTTCTGTTGAACTCGTGAAGCATGGGCGACAACTCCTGTTGTACCCGTCCTCACACAGGCGTTCTTTGAAACTGTCCACGGATGTATTGGAGACTGGGCATGATGTTAAGCTGAGTATCGGTTCATTATTATTACAGGGGGATTCGGACGGGGTCTAAGAGTAAACGATATGTCAAGGAGTAAAGTATCGGATACAGTGCTCGAAGGAATTAACATTTTGCTTAACATCAGGACACTATTAATGACTATTTTTGAGACGTACAAGAATACAGCCAGTTTATTGTTAATAGCGGAACATGGGAAATAGAATACGAGTATTTGCTTGATTACCGAATAAATTCCTGAGAACAGAAACTCCTTAAAGAAAAGATCCCGACTCGCATTGATAACCAATCATATTTGGGAATGAACACTATCCTACATTCATAACCAATCATATTTGATAATGAGTCAAATCTTACATTCACAACCAATCATATTTGGGATTGAGTCAGATCCAACATTCATAAACGATCATATTTGGGAATTAGTCAGATCCTACATTCATAACCAATCACATTTGAGAATTAGTCAGCTCCTACATTCATGACCAATCATATTTGAGAATGAGTCACATCCTGCATTCATAAACGATCATATTTGGGAATTGGTCAGATCCTACATTCATAACCAATCACATTTGGGAATTAGTCAGATCCTACATTCATAACCAATCATATTTGGGAATTAGTCAGATCGTACATTCATAATCAATCACATTTGAGAATTAGTCAGATCCTACATTCATAACCAATCATATTTGTGAATGAGTCAGATCCACCATTCAGTAGAAAACCCTCGCCCAGCAATAAATTTTGCTTCCAAAATGGAAAGACCTTATTCACATGACACGTTTATCACCAAATTCGTGAGATATGGAAAAGGTGGGAAAAGCTGACGCCGTCTGGCGAATAAAAAGCAAAAATACGACTCCATAGAAAAGCCTTCCTCGACATCTCATATCCAGACTAGAATACGGAGGATTCGAGGACGTAGCCTTTTTATCTCAGCCGCGCTTTCATTTGCAGATGATCATATGGAAACTATATGAACCACACGGTCCCTATCACCAGTTTAAGCGAGTTTAGATTCGCTTGGGAGCTGTGATGGCCAAATCCAAGCAAAAATTAAGATTATATTAACACAAGTTTGTTCCTTGAAAAAAAAAATATGAAAGCGGTCTACAGTGTTCAATGATGCCAGTCTGAAAGGAATCCCAGTCCAAGCTACTTCGTGTGTGTTAGCGTAGCTACCCCCATTCAAAAGCATTTGAAACGAGTCGGTAGAAAATGTGAAAGTTGAATTCATTCCTTCAGAAGGAAATCATGGTTTAGTACGTTACCGGCTATTAACACTCAGAAGGGAGTATATATCACTTAGCCCATCAGGAGATTCAGTCTGGTGTGAACCGATGATGACACTGCACTCCTTAAATGTACTTAGATGATTTTGTCGTCCTTTGATAGTGGTCATGGCCATATAGTGTAACACATTAAATACGATTCCACTGTGAGAACAGGTATTTTAGCTGTTATGGACGTGTCTTTGGTAACACCCAAGTCTTACAAGATGAAGCAGTTGATCTTTGTCTTTGTCCTCATTGTTGGAGCGAATGCTGCTGGTAATCTGCTGGAAGAGATTCAAAGACTCAACGCCACATATTTGGTAAATTTGATAAATCAAGCTGGTCTGGCCGATACGTTTACTAGTGGTGGTAAGTTTGTTTCTACTTTTCCTGTTATTCCTCTTTACTCCCTGATCGGTATCCTATAAACATTGCTGATAATAGATGGACATGACAGTGTTCATGTTATCAGATCTCACTAACTGACTGTACTGGGTCCATGAACAAACAAATCTATCCTGGTCTTCTGACTCCAAAAATTGAAGATAAAACTCAGCCTAGAGAATTACCTAACCGTATACTACCATTCACAGATACAGCCAATGATACCGCACCAGAAGGGCATTATGAGTTTTGCCTTTTGCCGATACTTCGGTTTCAAAGAAGTGTATTCGTTTGTGGGTACAACACACACGCCTGAAATCAAGGCACAGGACATTAACCTATCACCCCTAACAAAGGATATGGTACAACTCACGGCGCTTTAACCCATGATATATGTATGAAGGGGAATATCTTATTCTGATTTGCAGGGGGTATATTAAAGATGTCAGGTGTTTATTTCCTGACTTGCGAGTATAATATGATGTTGCAATTCATACCCCTTGTGTGCCTGCTGGACAATATGTGATCGTTGGGGGAAAAAACACATTTTCTCTTCATGTCGTTCACGAAAAAAAAAATCCCCAAACCCCGGAGGGTGGAATTCGTTCGGGTGCTAGAACCTGTTCCTGGGAAGATAATACTATTCAGAAAAATCTATATCATCATCGCTATGGAATGAGAGGAAACTGTCGTCACGGAAGATATCAACAAAGAACAGATATAACAGTATCGACCCTATCTGATGTCTTATTGTGAACATGTCCATTGACAGTTCTGGCTCCCACAGATGCGTCATTTGCAAAGGTTCCAGACGCAGTCAAAGCAGGATTCCAGGCGAATAAGGCTGCTCTTGTTGATATCATCAAATATCATCTGATCCAGGGGGATATCTTCAGCTGGGATTTGACTAATGGGGACAAATTTACCTCGCTGAATGGGCGCAACATCAGGGTCACAGTTAATGGACAGGTTAGTATTGGATGTATATTGTATCGCTGATTTTCGTTTCTAATTCTGGGCATCTTATTAAACGTGTCATCGGGCAGTTATACTTGATACCATGCAAAAGTATAATTGAGTACTATGTATTAGCGAGTCCATTGTGTTTGAATGAACACGCGGTAGCAAGGCCTGACCGAGAGGTCTACCGAGTTGATGTGAATTTAAAAATTCATTCTGGTGACAAAATAATTACCCGTGATGAAGATTTGATTGCATGAATAGCATAACATCCTGATATCTTGCTGGCATATTCCAAACCCTACTGATCACTTTTCGAGACAAGAAGTTTTGATCGTTTTGTTCTTTTTTTTGCGTTTCTTCTTTTATCGTTATTCATCAATTGCCTCATCAAGCATTCCGGTTAGAAGTATACATACTATTAACTGGGAAACCGTACGACCTGCCGACATGGGGATGTATCTAACTGATGCCTTGGACCCATACACGGCATGGGTCATTACGATTTGGCCTACGTCCGGGTTTTGCTCGCTCCCTTAAACTGAGCAACGGCTCTCCCCCATAGATCTGACAGATTGTGCCCAACAACACTCCAGTTTGGCATTTGGTTTTAATATCCGAGGAACTCCCAAGCGAGAATTTATTTTTTCTAAAATCACTTGGAGAGAGTAGCTCTCAAACGGTTATTTGAATCGACATTGGACTGTCTGTGTTAAAGTTACAACCTATGCTTTTGTCCTGTGCAATGTTCAAGGTCATTGGGATCTGCCCTTCACCAGGGTCTTATGATCGTTCCCTGGGATCTGGTCACCACACCGTATCTCTCCTAAGCTGAACATCATCTCCCCATTCAGGCGGTATATGCCAAACGTTAAATGCATGCGACAATTTCAACTGGTTCACAGAAGGGTAATTGGTGCATGTCAGAAAACAACACGCAGGTTATTCACAAACCTGAAAACAGTCTGAATCAGATATTAATCAGGATATTCACATAAGTTACAACCTAATTTCAATAAAATCTTCATTGAAATTTGGCAAGGGGAGCTAGGTAACTCTAGCAAACTGGAAGTGTACAAAAAAATTAAAAATAGTTATACAGCAGAAATGAAAATACTCACCATTCCTGACAAGAAACACCGTGCTGCCATGGTTTAATTGCGCATTAGTGCACACAGGTTAAATATTGAACGTGGAAGATACCGGTACTCAAAAGACTCAGTTGGAGCAAGACTGTAATGAATGTCAGGTAATTGACAGAGAAGAACACTTCCTGCTAAACTGTCTCAAATTCGAAGGAGAAAGTGATGCACTAATGTCTACTGTCAACCCGTATATAAATTGTCTTTTAATTAGGCCTACTGATCACGAGTTATTCCTGTTCCTGCTGTCTGGTAGAAATGCTGTGATAACAAAAGAAGTAACCAGATATTCTTATATATGTTTCAATGTACAGCAGTCTTAGCACATGTATATCCAAGGTGTAACCCAAGGCACCCACGAGAACGCTAGAGCATCAGTGATGTATTCAAATGTATAATTGTTGTCTTATTGTTTGCTCCTGTCAGTTTTGATACTGTCCATGATGTTAACACACTGTTTTTATGTTTCTTGTATGATGTTTCTTTTAATGTCCTATTGTCCTAGTGTCTTAATTGCTCTGCCTTAATGTCTGACAGTTTTAGTGTACTCATGTCCCATTTGTTTTAACGTATATTTTGATGTGTATGCATTTTAGTCCTGTGCACAAACTGAGCAATAAATTAGCTATCTATCATAAGCCTATGTTGAAGAATGCGCTTGCACTTTCCCACTTCAGTCAACTTTTTTTAACGGGGCACAAGTGACACAGCACGACAGCCAGGCATCCAACGGTGTTATCTACTTGATTGACGCAGCCCTCTCTGTTCCTGAACCTACAATCTTGGCGGCTCTACAGAGCAGGCCAGAACTGAGCCAGTTCCTGTCCGCCGTTAAAATGGCCCATCTCGACAGAGTCCTCAACACCACCACGTCAAGGCGTAAGAAACCTCATATTTACAAGATATGTAGAAGCCATATGGGTCCTGGTTCAGGGCTGTAGGTTTCTGCTGGTGGGCAGTTAATCCGCGAGGCCCGCCCTCTGTGCATGTCACTCGATAATATATGTAGGTTTATTGTTTCGGTGGGAAATTTGAGCCGTACGACGTCGGATATAGTACTGGTTAGTTTTTCGAGGTTTCTTGCATTTACCAGGTTACCCCATGATAAGGCGTTTTCTCCATCAGAAGTACATGATGCTCTACCATTAACATCAGAAGAGTTGTTTGAGCTGATCTGTCATCACAGCTCCCGAGCTAGCGTATCTAATTCCGCTTGAGCCGGTGATAGGGGCCGTGTGGATACTTCATAGTCTCCTCGTGAACAGCTGCAATAAAAGCGCGGCTGAGATACTAAGGCTACGTCCGAGAATCCACCGTATTCTCGGGTCTGAATGTTAGGTGTCGACGACTACTCTCCTGTGGGTTGCTTTTTAATCGACAGACGCCGTCAATTTTTCACACCTCTTGCATATCGCTCCAATTTACCAACGGTGGTGGAGGACGAGTGTGCTGTTGAAATTTGGTTAATATATTTCGTTCTTACGCCTAAAACTGAGGCCGGATGTATACCTCTAATGGCAGTTGAGGACCAGTCAATATAGGCACTACACATGCAACGATTGATATATTTCCTTCTAAAGATTTTTCTTCGAGATCAGACAGCTGGAACTTATCGCACTTATAGACGATCATATTCCATCGAATGTACTATTTCTTTCAAATATTTGTCTTTAGTTTTCACGGGTCGATGTGGATCCTATTAGATCAGTTATATACTGAGTTTTAAACCAGTTATATACAGAGAAGAAACTTGCGGGAAAGTAGTGCTGTTGCCAGAGTGACTGTGTTTGTTATTCTGTCCGAGATACTCGCCAGAACAGCAGAAGAAAAGTCTTCAAGGTGCTAATGCTGTTACCTATGGAAGCCGGATGCGGCCAATCTCGTCTTTTCGTTTTTTCGTTTTTTCGCCTTCAATAACGCGCGGCGCGAGAAAACGAAAAGACGAGATTGTGTCAAATTTCGCGAGATTTTGCCTTTTTCTCGTCTTTTCGTTTTCTCGTTTTCTCGTGTTTTGATAACGCGCGGCACGAAAACACGAGATTGCAAGGCGAAAAGACGAGAATGCGAGGCGAAAAGACGAGAAAACGAGGGCCAGAAATCTCGTCTTTTCGCCGCGTTTTTTGTTTTCTCGCGTTATCAAAAGGCGAAAAAAACGAGAAAACGAAAACACGAGATTCGATCCGATCTCGTTTTTTCGTTTTTTCGCGTTATCAAAAGGCGAAAAAACGAGAAAACGAAAAGACGAAAAACGAGAAAACGAAAAGACGAGAAAACGAAAAGACGAAAAAACGAAAAGACGAAAAAACGAGAAAACGAAAAGATGAAAAAACGAGAAAACGAAAAGACGAGAAAACGAAAAGACGAAAAAACGAAAAGACAAAAAACGAGAAAACGAAAAGACGAAAAAACGAAAAGACGAGATTCGATACAATCTCGTCTTTTCGTTTTTTCGCGTGGCGTCCATAGTGCGCTGGCATTGAATTCTGCGCATGACCGGAAGCGCTTAAAGTTTGGGAAGGTGAGTATTTGTGGTTTAAAATTATGGCAAAGTTTTCCCAAAATTAAGTAACAAACATGCCGATTGAATTAATTATTTGAATTTTAAAGACAATGTGAATATTATCATATTTTCCACAAAATATGGCTCAGTAATATCTATTTTGTCTTTATTGAAAACGGTTGAAGAACAAGTAATTGATGGCTGAACTCAAGATAACGATATTTTTTTATTCCTACGAAGTAGACTCTCATTTCCAAATTATCCGGTAATGAGTGAGTGAGTCAGTCAGTCAGTCCATCCGAATCCTTTCGTCGGCAAAATAAGGAGAACCATTTATATTAGAACCTTGATTTTTGGCATGAAAGTGCACCAGGGGACTGTTACCAGCAAGTTCTGAGCTGATCTACTTTTGATGAAAATTTCTGGTGATTTTTTGATGAAAATCACTGGTGATTCTGACTTGGGCAGTGCCCATCTTATTATAGGCACGATTTCAACTGGGGGAGTCCAGTCCGCGTCGGAGTCCTATTGCCTAACCTGCTTCGTAGGTCACACTACTCATGCTATTATAACTATTACAATTTTTTACTAAATCATACAAATCTTGTTCACAGTATGTTGAAAATATTTCTGTGTGTTACACATTTGTAGTTATAGTACAAAAAAGGTTCTGTAAGATAGAAAAACCGGACTAATTAATCATTTGGGGAAAATAATAATTTTAAACCACAAATACTCACCTTCCCCAACTTCAAGTGCTTCCGGTCATGCGCGGAATTGGGTGCCAGCGCACTATGGACGCCACGCGAAAAAACGAGATTGTATCGAATCTCGTCTTTTCGTTTTCTCGTCTTTTCGTTTTTTCGTTTTCTCGTCTTTTCGTTTTTTCGTTTTCTCGTCTTTTCGTTTTCTCGTTTTTTCGTTTTCTCGTCTTTTCGTTTTCTCGTTTTTTCGTCTTTTCGTTTTCTCGTCTTTTCGTTTTCTCGTCTTTTCGTTTTCTCGTTTTTTCGTCTTTTCGTTTTCTCGTCTTTTCGTTTTCTCGTTTTTTCGTCTTTTCGTTTTCTCGTCTTTTCGTTTTCTCGTTTTTTCGTCTTTTCGTTTTCTCGTTTTTTCGCCTTTTGATAACGCGAGAAAACGAAAAAACGCGGCGAAAAGACGAGATTTCTGACCCTCGTTTTCTCGTCCTTTCGCCTCGTATTCTCGTCTTTTCGCTTTGCAATCTCGTGTTTTCGCGCCGCGCATTATCAAAACACGAGAAAACGAGAAAACGAAAAGACGAGAAAAAGGCAAAATCTCGCGAAATTCGATACAATCTCGTCTTTTCGTTTTCTCGCGCCGCGCGTTATCAAAGGCGAGAAAACGAAAAAAGGAAAGACGAAATTGGCCGCATCCGGCTTCCATAGTTACCCGAATTGTCTGACGCTTGTATGTACAACCGAGTCTTTCAGCTACTACGGACATTTTGGTCTCATTTTAGGGCTATATTTTACATTACCAGGTCTATTTCAGTGAAAACGAATATTTTTAAATATTTTTTTTTCATGTTTAGGTGTCGTTATCGTAAATATCTTTCGAAGCATGTATACAATATTGATACCATTTCTTAGGTTGCCATTGGGTGTTTCTGGCAGAGAATATCGCGAATCCCGGGCTATCCTTTTTTATTTCGGTAAACTTAGTAGTCGAATAATGTTAATGTCAGGCTCAGTTACTCCATGTTAACGTGAAATTCAAATTGTTCCAATCCTGTAAAATTCCACCCACATCTCCAGTCCACCACACCATCTCTATTAAAGTAAGCCTCTAACATATATCAGGTTGGTGCAGCATGCACTGGGTCATTGTCTTGGTTCAATCATCGACCACCTGTGTATAAGGATCTACATAGTCTGATGGCTAGGCACAATTCTGGACTTGTACAAAACTTAAGTTAATCCTTTAGCAATAGAGATGTGTCGATAGCACCGGCAGGTGCATTAAGACAGCTGTTCTCTTCGGTTCGTTCATTCATATCTTTCACATCTCTATAATCTAGGAAATATTTTCAATCAATGATAACTAAACTATTTTTGACCTGAAGTTACCAAAATGTTCATAAATGTAAGCCTAATAGTGTTTTATTGGAATGGTAGAAAAATTTGATCCATATTGTATCATATTTACACCAGTTATCAATAGTCAAAAATCCCGTCCCATGTTAAAGAGATAGGAAAGAGAGTGGTTGAACGAACCGAGGTGTGAACGCATCTACCCGTGCTCTCAGCACAGCTCCATCTTTAAATGATTTACATGAATTTTGTGCAAGGCCGGATTGGACTTCACAACCAGTTCGCATTCCCTGTTTACATTACCCTGCTAACACCGAATAGTTATTATTACCAGATAGAGAAATGAGGTAACAATAAAGCTAGAATGAAAAGAAGTGAGTTTCAGTGATGTGGAGACCCTGGGCACATAATTATGATGGCCGAGAGGGGCCATCGACCATCGCCCTTGAAACATTTTGGGCGATATTGCGATAACGCGATATTGCGATGCGATAACGCGATAATGCGATGCGATAACGTGAAAACGCGATATTGCGATATTGCGATAACGCGATATTGCGATGCGATAACGCGATATTGCGATGCGATAACGTGAAAACGCGATATTGCGATATTGCGATAACGCGATATTGCGATGCGATAATGCGATATTGCGATGCGATAACGCGATAACGCGATGCGATAACGCGATAACGCGAAAACGCGATATTGCGATATTGCGAAATATCGCGTTATAATTACGCGATAATGTGCGATATTGTGCGATATTGCGATAATGCGATATATCGCGTTATTTTTCCGCGATATTGTGTGATATTATAGCAATATCGCAATATCGCACAATATCGCACACTATCGCGTTATTTTCTCGAAAATAACGCGATATTGTGCGATATTGTGCGATATTGCGATATTGCGGTATATCGCGTTATTTTCCCGCGATATTGTGCGATATTATAGCAATATCGCACACTATCGCGTTATTTTCTCGAAAATAACGCGATATTGTGCGATATTGCGATATTGCGATATATCGCGTTATTTTCCCGCGATATTGTGCGATATTATAGCAATATCGCAATATCGCACAATATCGCACACTATCGCGTTATTTTCGAGGAAATAACGCGATATTGTGCGATATTGTAGCGATATTGCGATATTGCGAAATATCGCGTTATTTTTCCGCATATTGTGCGATATTATAGCAATATCGCAATATCGCACAATATCGCACACTATCGCGCTATTTTCCTGCGATGCTTGAAGCGGATACCATGAAGCCACAACCTCTCTGTCATCTCCACCTTCGCTGAAAATAGGTTTTCGCCCAGCCAGCTTGATCATGCGCCAATAAATTATATTGATTGATTTTTAATTGTTTTCATCGTACCATCGTATCATCGTACCATCGTACCATCGTGCCATCGTACCATCGTACCATCGTGTCATCGTATCATCGTATCATCGTACCATCGTATCATCGTACCATCGTGCCATCGTACCATCGTTTCATCGTACCGTCCTATCATCGTACCATAGCATCATCGTACCATCGTACCATCGTGTCATCGTACCATCGTGCTATATTTATTTAAATACCCACCGTTATGTACCGTTGATGGATGGAGATGTCTTTCAGCACAGCGACTCGTTATTGTTCGTACTTAGGTTGATTGAGCGAGGAGATAAACTATTCTTTACTCACTCGATTTTCCCCACACACTATCACCTGATTAACTAAATAAAAAAACCAAAGGCCCTAAGAAGCCCTGGTAGTATTAAAAGCGTAAATTCGTGTCTATTTGGCTGCAGCCTGGACCGCAGTCAGGACGGGTAAAGGCCAAAGAAGGCCGCATCCTATTCGGAATGGGCCGTGTGAGGTGACACAGTGAAACACTCGTGGGAGAGTATCCGACTGGATGGGTGAATGGTGAAAGAAAGGCTATGACGCGCATGCACAGACAGAGAATAGTGGGAAAAGAGCATGGTATGCACGGTTTGGGGTAGAGATATACCGATGGGACTGAGTGAATGAGTGAGTGAGTGTGAGTGAGGATGAGGAAGAGGTGAAGTGAAGGAGGAGGAGGAATGGGGTTGAGTGAGTAAGTGGTCATATAAAGTAAACCATTAGCCTCAAGTTGTATCTAAACATGAGTGGTATCCTATTGAAGCTCTTATCCGGTAGAGACAGACTGGAAGTGATATATGCATGCGCACTGAGGAGTAGTAGAGAAAGGGGAGTTTCAGTGGTGCTGACTATGCCCCAAACACGTCAAGGTTATATGCATAGCAATACATTTTCTTTATTTCATTCGATAATTTTTTTTACACGATGTATTTTTTTATTTCTATTCGAAGCAGTTGTAAAATATATGTGCAATAATTGCATTGTGGGTAATACCTAACCCCGCCTATTTGAATATGTAACGAGGTTTTTCATTGGCTATTGGGAAATCGACGGCGAAAATGGCGGCATATTTGACAGTCGGTTTGCCTCGTCTTTGGCCGTCTTTGATAATGTTTGTCTTGTGTTTGTCTTCATTCTTAGTGCCAAATCACAAACAAACGATTTGAATGTAGGGAAACTGACCAAAGAGACAGTGAATGCAAACCGACACATATCTCAAATATGCCGCCATTTTCGCCATCGATTTCTCAATAGCCAACGAAAAGCTTCGTCACATATCCAAATAGGCGGGGTTAGGTATTACCCACAATGCAATTATTGCACATTTATTTTACATCTCCTTCGAATAAGAATAAAAAGAACATTGCATAACGTACCTATTTCGAAATGTTCGAATCAGGGGAGATAACCAGGAATTGGGCAGCAGAGTTGACAGAGTTGTCTTCATGGCTATCCGCTCTCGCATCGCGCAATTTTAACGCGATATTGTGCGATATTGCGATATTGCGAAATATCGCGTTATTTTTCCGCGATATTGTGCGATATTATAGCAATATCGCAATATCGCACAATATCGCACACTATCGCGTTATTTTCTCGAAAATAACGCGATATTGTGCGATATTGTGCGATATTGCGATATTGCGGTATATCGCGTTATTTTCCCGCGATATTGTGCGATATTATAGCAATATCGCACACTATCGCGTTATTTTCTCGAAAATAACGCGATATTGTGCGATATTGCGATATTGCGATATATCGCGTTATTTTCCCGCGATATTGTGCGATATTATAGCAATATCGCAATATCGCACAATATCGCACACTATCGCGTTATTTTCGAGGAAATAACGCGATATTGTGCGATATATGGTAGAGATATTGCGATATTGCTATAATATCGCACATTATCGCGTAATTATAACGCGATATTTCGCAATATCGCAATATCGCACAATATCGCACAATATCGCGTTATTTTCTCGAAAATAACGCGATATTGTGCAATATTGTGCGATATTGCGATATATCGCGTTATTTTTCCGCGATATTGTGCGATATTATAGCAATATCGCAATATCGCACAATATCGCGCTATAATTGCGCGATGCGAGAGCGGATAGCCATGAAGACAACTCTGTCAACTCTGCTGGCCCAATTCCTGGTTATCTCCCCTGATTCGAACATTTCGAAATAGGTACGTTATGCAATGTTTTTTTTTATTCTTATTCGAAGGAGATGTAAAATAAATGTGCAATGATTTCATTGTAGCTAATACCTAACCCCGCCTATTTGGATATGTGACGAAGCTTTTCGTTGGCTATTGAGAAATGGATGGCGAAAATGGCGGCATATTTGAGATATGTGTCGGTTTGCCTTCACTCTCTCTTTGGTCAGTTTCCCTACATTCAAATCGTTTGTTTGTGATTTGGCACTAAGAATGAAGACAAACACAAGACAAACATTATCAAAGACGACATCGACAGCCAAAGACGAGGCAAACCGACTGTCAAATATGCCGCCATTTTCGCCGTCGATTTCCCAATAGCCAATGAAAAACCTCGTTACATATTCAAATAGGTGGGGTTAGGTATTACCCACAATGCAATTATTGCACATATATTTTACAACTGCTTCGAATAGAAATAGAAAAAATACATCGTGTAAAAAAAATTATCGAATGAAATAAAGAAAATGTATTGCTATGCATATAACCTTGACGTGTTTGGGGCATAGTCAGCACCACTGAAACTCCCCTTTCTCTACCACTCCTCAGTGCGCATGCATATATCACTTCCAGTGTGTCTCTACCGGATAGGAGCTTCAATGGGATGCCACTCATGTTTAGATACAACTTGAGGCTAATGGTTTACCAACGACTTTATATGATCACTCACTCACTCATCCCCATTCCTCCTCCTCCTTCACTTCACCTCTTCCTCACTCACACTCACTCGCTCGTTCACTCAGCCCCATCGGTATATCTCTACCCTAAACCGTGCATACAATGCTAATTTCTCACTATTCTCTGTCTGTGCATGCGCGTCATAGCCTTTCTTTCACCACTCACCCATCCAGTCGGATGCTCTCCGACGAGTGTTTCACTATGCCCTTACACGGCCCATTCCGAACAGGATGCGACCTTCTTTGGCCTTTACGCGTCCTGACTGCGGCTCAGGCTGCAGCCAAATAGACACGAATTTACGCTTTTAATACTACCAGGACTTCTTAGGGCCTTTGGCTTTTCTATTTAGTTAATCAGGTGATAGTGACTAGTGTGTGGGGAAAATCGAGTGAGTAAAGAATAGTTAATCTCCTCGCTCATGTAAGAACCATAACGAGTCGCTGTGCTGAAAGACATCTCCATCCCTCAACGGTACATAACGGTGGGTATTTAAACAAATATAGCACGATGGTGCGATGACACGATGGTACGATGATGCTATGGTGCGATGATAGGATGGTACGATGATACGATGGTACGATGGTACGATGATACGATGGTACGATGACTCGATGGTATTATGGTACGATGATGCTATGGTACGATGATAGGATGGTACGATGATACGATGGTACGATGATACGATGAAAACTATTAAAAATCAATCAATATAATTTATTGGCGCATGAGTTTTGTTTGATCAAGTAACTGGAGCGAAATTCGTACCTATTTCGAAATGTTCGAATCAGGGGAGATAACCAGGAATTGGGCCAGCAGAGTTGACAGAGTTGTCTTCATGGCTATCCGCTCTCCCATCGCGCAATTATAACGCGATATTGTGCGATATTGTGCGATATTGTGCGATATTGTGATATTGCTATAATATCGCACAATATCGCGGAAAAATAGCGCGATATATCGCAATATCGCACAATATCGCACAATATCGCGTTATTTTCGAGAAAATAACGCGATAGTGTGCGATATTGTGCGATATTGCTATAATATCGCACAATATCGCGGTAAAATAACGCGATATATCGCATTATCGCAATATCGCACATTATCGCGTAATTATAACGCGATATTTCGCAATATCGCAATATCGCGTTTTCGCGTTATCGCGTTATCGCATCGCGTTATCGCGTTATCGCGTTATCGCATCGCAATATCGCATTATCGCATCGCAATATCGCGTTATCGCAATATCGCGTTTTCGCGTTATCGCATCGCAATATCGCGTTATCGCATCGCAATATCGCGTTATCGCAATATCGCAATATCGCGTTTTCGCGTTATCGCATCGCATTATCGCGTTATCGCATCGCAATATCGCGTTATCGCATCGCAATATCGCGTTATCGCATCGCAATATCGCCCAAAATGTTTCAAGGGCGATGGTCGATGGCCCCTCTCGGCCATCATACATAATGCCTCAAAAGGACTGCCAATTCAGCACAAATACTTAGATCACGGCCAGATGCTGGCAGGTCTGCACAATATACATGTAGATGGATAGCTGATCAGTAACACCCAGCATACCCAGGTTGGCAGTGCACTCGTAGCTTCGGTCCATGATTTACACAACATGGAAAGATTACATACTCTAAACAAGGACTGAATTTTTGTCATTTTCTGCTGGACCATGCACTTACTGTTGAAAAAAAAATCATTATTTCATAAATATTGACATTATGCAGAGAAGACTTCATCCAACTTATCAACAAGTCAGTTTCATTATAAATAGAGAATTTTTCCTATTGTCAGGCTTCTGAAATTCGGCGTCATTGGAATTATAGAAGGGCCTTGTTTCGTTGAATATATACGTATGTGCCATATGTAAATTTTCACTATTCCACCAGAGGGGCTTGTCGAGATAATTTGAGAATTGAAAATCAACCAATCATAAGATGTATTGAAATTCAAGTGCAATGTATTGAAAATCGAGCAATGTAAAGCGTATATATACCAATGCTTTGAAAATCAACTACTGGCATGGCTTGTTACAAAGCGAGGCCTACGTATACCTGTTCTGGCCACGACATTTTCGTCAGCAGAGATTTGTACTTGGGTGACGTGTCACCCCGCTCTTTAAATAGCATATTTGAATATCTCAACCGAACCAAAAATTGTACTGTGAAATTCAAATAAACCATTGACTTGATGGACCGCGAATTCCGTATCGGAAGCAGCCCTCAAACTACATTTTTAAACATCAAACAAGTTCTTCAAATATATGCTGCAGATGACTAAACGGATTCCCCCCTTCAATGGGATTTTTTTTTTTTAATTTTCATTCCCACTACATTTTCAAAAGATTTGGTCAGGCAACAAAAAATTAGCATGCTCTAGTTATTGCAAACACTTTGACGTTTTCAATGTAGTGATGTTACATTTTCAATACATTAAAATTCGGGTAATATGATTGGTTGATTTTCAATGTATTGAAACTATAATTTCAATGCATTTGTATCTATTCGTCGTGGAAGGGATGGCCTACCATAAACATGTGATTTTAGGCCGAACTATGTTCATCAGGGTAACTGCTGGATAATCCGCTTGTGAAAGTGTGAGACATGAACGAATTTACTTCTCAAACTGGGACTCAACATCAAAGAATCAAAATATTCCAATATAATACTCCAATCTTTCTTTCGTTTCCTAGTTATGGGTATCATTGGTGCTCGTATATTAGGATCTGTGTGGTAAATCCCACTTGCAAGGATTTCTTGTAATAATTGAACGCAACACGTGTGGTGGAAAATGATGCCGTCGTACTGACAAGAAGTCGCGGGGAAATATGCATGTACTGACTGCAAGAATCTTGTGAAGATTTATATCCCAGCTAGGCTTTTATTGTGGGTGTTGATGTGATCATCT
>JAVTVY010042258.1:0-19045 GCA_036873755.1 Hanleya hanleyi
TCTGTCGGTCCTGGAAATCAGATTAGCAATAAGTCGACATCTCCGTGACCTTGAACGACATTTTGACATTAGGTTTTCGCTTACCCACTTTTACCACAAATCCTTATAAAGAAATTATTACACCCGGTGAACTCCTGAAACCCACATCCTACCTGAGCTCTGGTTCTCTTGAGATACAGAGTTTGGTAATCCATTCATTCGTTACCGTTCCCGTGGAGTGAAATTTCATCCACCGGCTTTTTTGCTGTTGTGGTGCGGGGGGGAGTTTTGCACTAATGGAAACGGGAACATGTCCTCTCTCACGAAACCAAACACAAAATTTAACAAATTATACAGTCTTGACTGCCACGATAAGCGGATGTATGTAACAAGTACCGTACCGTACGTCAGATGTTCGATAAAATCCCTCCAGTCAAGGGGGTGTTACAGAATGTTGATTCCACAAAACCTGTTGGGTGGCCTACGAGGGCAACATCATCGTTCAATCTCTGTACACAAAGGCTCCAATCAGTTCACCAGAACTGGTACACTTCGAAGTCTGTGAAAGAATATCAATTTTTGCGTTTTCTGTCTCTGATATCATACAAATTTATGCGTCCGCTCGAACACAACACAACACACACAGCACATGTGCACTCCCTCGATTTCCAGTCCACGTGTGACGGGTACAGGCGATGAAGGATGCAGAGTTTCGTCACATTATTGATATAAGCGGACACCGAAAGGGAGAAAGTTTCGTCATGAACTGCGACAGGGAATGTTCCTCAGCTCAGAACAACACATTCATCAGTGAAATCGTCCTCCGTATGCATACCTGGGGCGCGGTAAAACAGCAAGAAAATGCATCGCCCAGTCTGATCATCGACATCGGCTCTGAATGGAATATTCCCGGCAAGGCCAACTCAAGTCGAACAATTTCTCCTCTTCTGCATGGTTTCGTATCTCATGCTTCCTTCGCATAATTTTTTGTGTGTTTCAGTTTTCCTGACCTAAATAATTATCCCTGACTGAGACGTGCAACAAACTGTCAAACTGAAAACTGTTTGAACCGCGCTTGGCCTACCGAGTGACGTGCGCGTGCACTGAGACGTTGCTAGGAGTTACGAACTTTGTTGACTGTATTTATACGCGCAGGGGTTTTCCCGTTACAAGAATTAAACCGAAGAATTCGTTCGTTTCACGTTCAATTTCTTCTCTTATTGAATTAGTTTTGCTTGATTAATTTAATTATAAGAATTGACTGTGATTTTTTTTACGTTCATTGGGGTATGAACTTAAAAACCGCTGTGCAAACTTTGTATGATCCGCTACGCGGAATCATACAGTTTGCACAGCGGTTTTTAAGTTCATACCCCAATGAACGTAAAAAAAATCACAGTCAATTCTTAAATAATCTTACACACATGGCCCTATACATCCTATGCTGAATAATCTAATTTCAACATAAAATATCGTCCAACCAGGTGGCTTGCTTGATGAAACAACTTTAGAATGACGCTCCTTGTAATCACACAAGAGCACGTGGACCAAGATTGTAAACAATATGGAGAAACAATATCCCATTAAGGTATCTTGCCCAGACATGGTGCTGGTAGAGAACTCAAAGAGTTCAGTTAACTGTGCAAAATTTGCATTGTACAGGTAATTTGGACCCCCGGGTCACATTAATGAAGGAAACACGGACCAAGGCTACCATTTGACGTAGAAAATAACACATTTTGTCCTATATGTCACACTTTGAACATCTTTTCCACGAATTTACCGAAATCAACTCACCATCGTTGCATTACCAACATCTATTTTTACCGATACTGAATGCTTCTTCCAGTTTCGGACATGTAAGAGGAAAGTTCTGCTCTTAATTCAGTCCCAAGTTTACCAGCAGAGCTTCAAAGCTAAGGTTACACAGAAACACCTTGTTTCCAAATAAAATAAACAGAAGGCAATCACTGATAAAAACATTTCCTTGGAGTTTCGCTTGAATGAGTTTAATTTTCTTAAAAATTCTCAAACGAGAAATCTCAGTTTTGTCCCCTATAGCAGAAGAAATTCAATCATCTGGCAAATAAGTCTTTTCACATCACATGGAATACTTTTGAGAACTCTTTGGCTGTTCTAAGCAATTTTTGACTCCGCTTGTTTTTTAATAAATTTGCAGAAATTGTTATTTTTCTTATTCAAGAAAAGTCTTAAATAAGCAAAAAGTGGGAGAAAATTAAGACGTTATTTCTTAAATATTCTTACATTTTTTTAATTTCATGAGAAATAATTTCTTAATTTTCTCCAACTTCTTACTTATCTAAGACTTTTCTTGAATAAGAAAAATAAACATTTCTGCAAATTTACAAAAAGGAAGCAGAGTTTAAAATTGCTAAGAACAGCCAAGAATTTCTCCAAATTATTCTATTTGTTATGAGAACACATATTTGTCAGGTGCTCAGCTTTACTGTGCTATGGACACATGGTAGAGGACAGAACTGATTTCTTATTTAAGATTTTTTTAAGATTATTAATCTCATTCAAGCTATTTTTTTTACTGTGATTTTATTCAATTTTCAGGAATATCAATTGCGTCATGCCATAACCCAGACAAATATATCAGAGAGCTTTGAACAGGTCGTTGCATCTGATATCCAGTGGAGGGAACATAAGTTCAATACCTTATTATTTCACAGACTAGAACTCGTATAATCTCAACAGCAAGAAATACCGAACGCGTTGACAACTTGGCTGACAATCTAAATATATGCCGAAAACCTTTTTCGCGTGGTACGGTACCCCAATTCCAGAATCTTGATACTTTGTACGCATAATCAATTAAATACTGGCTTGATATTTTTCAGCTCGAGACAAGGATATTCATTATGAATAAATAAAATTCACACTGAGGTCGTAAAGGAACATAAATAAAACAACTTGTGTAATCATAAGGAGAGAGAGAGAGAGAGAATTAAGGTTTAATGTCGAGTTCAGCTATATAGCGACGATCAAACAAAATTCTAAGTCACTAACTTAGTAATCCAACGCATTAACACATACATTAAAACTTATGTAACAGCCCGATTTCTCTCAAATCCAAGATGCAATCCTCCCTCACCCGACTAAAAAGATCTTTCAAAGGAGTCGCTCGACAAAAGCATCTCTTACAATCTTAAAATCTATGCATTCGATAAGAATATGTTTCACTGTGAGATCATCATGCCAGGGAACACACCTCTTTTTTTAGTAAATGTTCCTGAGTTAATCGTGTGAGACCGATTCTACATCGCCTGATCATGGTTTGATCGAAACGTTTCTGGCTGTTCAGATGAGTATAGCCTACAATCTTTTTGAACTCATGAAGTTTGTTATTATTCACAGCATCCCATAAAGATTGAAACAGCCGTCTCACAGAAGTACAAATAGAGGACCTGAAATCGCTATATGGGATTCCAACAGGATAAATCTCATCATCTAGGGCTGCCTTAGCCATCCTATCAGCCTCAGTATTACCTTTGATGCTAACGTGACTAGGCAACCAACAGAACACAATATCAATCTGTTGATCAAATCTACAGTCATGTAGTTGTAGAATACTCAAGATAGTGGGATGAGTGGAAGTTCCACTTTTAATCGCTTGGAAGTATGACAGTGAATCTGAGAATATGACATATTTTTTCCTTTTAGTGGAACCAATACCTTCTAAAGCCAACAATATAGCTTTTGCTTCTGCAGTGAATATCGAACTTTTACCTGGTAGTCGACAGGTTTTAGTTTTGGAACTAAAGATAGTAGCACATGCTACTCTCTCACCATCTTTAGAACCATCTGTATAAATAGCCTGATGCGATCTGTATTTCTCTCTCAGTAGACTAAATTCTTGTGTATACAAGAGCTGGCTCGTGTCTGCTTTGTTATATTTCGTTAGAGAAATATCTACTTCTGGTTGAGCTAACTGCCATGGTGGAATTGGTAAGAGCTTGTTAGGTAAAATTTGACTAAGTTTAATACCAGCTGCTACAATGTGTGGTTTCATACGAATTCCAAGTGGTGGAATAATGGAGGGTTTCTTCAAATAAAGATCCACGAACTGAGGTTTGAAAACAAGTTATATGCAGGATTCGATTGATTTGATCGCAATTTTGTGATATATTGCAGTGATAGTTTAATTCTTCGAAGTTCTAAAGGAAATTCATCTGCTTCGACATATAAGCTTTCTTTAGGGGATGTTCTGAACGCTCCAAGGCAAAGTCTTAGTCCTTGATGAAGAATAGGATCTAGCTTTGCCAAGTTTGACTTGCTTGCACCGTTGTAAACAATAGAGCCATAATCAAGTTTGGAACGAACAAGTGATCGATATCAATGGAGAAGTGTTTGCTGATCTTCTCCCCACTTATAGTTGGCAACTGCCTTCAACAAATCAAGAGCTTTCGTGCACTTAGCTTTCAAGCAATTTATATGCGATTTGAATGTTAGTCGGTGGTCAAACAACATTCCTAAGAATTTTACCTCTTTTACCACTTTGATCTCAGTTCCATCTAATGTTAGTACTGGATCTTTGTGCTGAAAATATTTTCTGCAAAAGTGTATACAATTTGTTTTAGCTCTGGAGAATTTGAAGCCATTTTCTAGACACCATTTCTGAATTCTATTCAGACAAATTTGTAATGTTCTCTCAATATTGTGTATACTTTTTCCACTGCACGAAATGTTGAAATCGTCTACAAAGAGTGAACCATCTATTGATTTATTCAAAACTCCCGCTAAGCTGTTGATCTTGATACTAAACAGAGTAGTAGACAAAATACTGCCCTGTGGGAGACCCTGATCTTGGTCGAAATGATCAGACATGGTTGTACCCAACCGAACTTGGAATTGTCTATCATTCAAAAAGCTGAATATGAAAATGGGTAAACGGCCCGTTAATCCCATAGAGTGAAGGTCTTTTAGAATCCCGTATTTCCATGAAGTATCATAGGCTTTTTCTAAATCAAAAAAGATGGAAACTACATGTTCATTCTTGGCGAAAGCATTCTTGACATAGGAATCTAATCTGACTAAATGGTCAATGGTACTTCTATTTTTACGGAAACCAGCTTGAATATCAGTAAGTTCCTTTTCAGTCAAACAAGGCGATCATTTATCATGCGTTCCATTGTTTTACAAACAGAGCTAGTCAGTGAAATCGGGCTATAATTACCAGGGTCTTTATGGTTACGGCCAGGCTTTGGTACTGGTATAACGATGGCATTATGCCATGACGCTGGAAAGTCTTCTCTTGTCAAAAGTCTGTTGAATATGCGTAATAGAATTTCTAGAGAAGATTCCTGTAGATGTTTCAAAAGTTGATAATGAATATTATCAGGGCCTGCAGCAGAATCATTAGCTTTCGAGAGAGAAGCATGAAGTTCCTCAATTGTAAACATAGCGTTATAGCTTTCATGGTTACCGGAGGGGAATTTAATTTCATTTTTCTCTTCTCTTTTTTGCAAACTTTGAAATTTAGGTACATAATTATCTGACGAAGAATTTTTGGCAATTGTTTCGCCTAGCTTATTTGCAATCTCTACTCTGTCAGTTAACACCCCATTTCCATCGTTGAGATGATGAACACTAGATTTGGAGCTTTTACCTTTTATTCTTTGGATCATATTCCAAACTTTTGTTATAGGAGTATATGTATTGATCTTAGAAACATAATTTTTCCAAGAATCGCGTTTGTTCTGTTTCATGGTTCTACGAGCTTTATCTCTAGTTACTCTGAGATCTTTCAAATTTTCAGAATTTGGATTTCGGCGGAAACACCGTTCAGCTTTCTTCCTACGTTTCCTTGCTTCTTTGCAGTCATCATTAAACCATGTTTTTTTAAAGTGTGCAACTCCTGAAGATGTGGGTATGGTATGGTTTGGTTAGCAATTTCAATCAGTATATCTGAGAATAACTGTATAGGATCTGAAACATTAGCAAACGAAGCTGCTTGTTGTGTAATTCTTGTGAGCAAAGCTTTTCAAATTCTGACCAATTTGCTTTCTTGAAATTATACTTTGTTAAAGTGGGGTCATCAGCTGAATGAACAGCTTTTAAAACAGTGGGAAAGTGATCACTTCACAAAGGTCATCATGAACTGACCAAGAACATTTTTAGAGTATAGGAAGGTCGCAAAGCGAGATATCTAAACCTGAATAGGTTCCATGAGCTGTGGAAAAATGTGTATAAGAACCATCATTAAAAATACACAAAGAATTATTTGATATAAAATCTTCAAGAACTTTTCCTTTATAATTCTCTTCTTTGTCCCAAAAATTATTACGGCCGTTAAAATCACCCATCAATAAACAAGGTTTAGGGAGCTGATCATAAAGATTCTGAAGTTCACGAAGACAGAGACCTCCAGATGAAGATATGTACACCGTGCATAATGTGAATAGAGAATTCAAAGTAAGGCGAACTGCTACAGCTTGTAAATCTGTCTTCAAATCAATAGGACTATGCAAAACACCCATTTTAACAAGTATTGAAGAGCCGCCTGTAGCTTTCTATGCTCTTGCAAAGCATAGGAATGATAGGGTGTATATTGCCGTAATTCAAATTTATTTTTATCTGCTTCTTTGAGAAAAGTTTCATTTAAACAGAGAGTTAAGGGTTCATAATCCTGAGCTAACAACTGAAGCTCATGTAAATTTGGCCAATCTCCTCTGCAGTTCCATTGGAAGAGGGTTGAAATCTCAGCCATTTTTAGTCTATATGAAGAAACAATACACAAGAGTACACACACTAGGAAATAGAGTGTCAGCTTAGCCATTATGAACGTTTAATTAAAGGTCTTCTCCTCTGGCTTTTCTGTTCTTTTTTCTGTTCTTCTCGCAACTGCTGCATATCTTTATCTTTATTTCTATAAATTTCTTGTTCTCTCGTCTGTTCACATTTCTTTTTCGACCTCTGGTTTAAGGAAGTCTTGTCCAGTCGCTTATTATCACAAGATTGATCCATGTGCTCAACGACTGCGTTTTTGTCTGAGAAGAGGTTTATAGGTGTATCTGTGTTGAGAATGGAGTTATCAGCTTCCTCTTCACCTTGATTTTCATCTTCCATGAGTATCTCATTGCTAGTGAACACATCATCATCGGGAGCGAAGTTCACAGGTGTATCTGTTTCAGAAATAAAACCAAAATCTTCATCTTCACCTTCGTCGTCCACTGAGGGCAGCTCATTTCTAGCATCATCTCTGGTGAGCTCAGCAACCACATTTTCATATGGGGTGAAGTTCAAGTCACCACCAGAATGCACAGGTGCATCTACTGAGGGTAGCTCATTTCTAACATAATCTTTGGTGAGCTTAGCACACACATCCTCATCTGCGGCGAAGTTCGAGTTCCACTAGAATGTACAGGTGAACTGATGTCTTCATCTTAACCTCCTTTCCCATCTACTAAGGGCAGCTCATTTCTAGAATCATCTGTGGTGAGCTCGGTTTCAACCACAGCATCCGAACGCACAGATGAATGTTCACTACGACTGCCGTCTACATCAAGTGCAGTAGCAACACTGCTGGGCATTTGACTATCACTGACACCGCTGTCGTTCTCGAAGCCGGACAGAGATCAAACAGTTTGAGGAGTTTCTGGATCTACAGTCCTCTCGTACTCATTTTCTTTAGACTGCTGATTATGAAGTAAACTTTCCGGACTTTCATCTACCCTACTTCTCTTGGGGGTGGACCAGGAATATCAAAGGAATTATCAACATCATCCTCCTCAGAGAAAGCTGAAAATCTGAGCTGTTGGGAACATTTTCTGTTTCCTCTGTGCTCTTCTTACTTCTCCTTTGTTTAAGCTTAGAATTCCTCTTTGAGGTCTTGTCATCCGGTCCTACAATTGACCAAATGCTATCACCAACGCTTTCAGGTTGCTCGACTTCCCGTGCGTTCATTGTGACAGAGCTCTCCGCAACGGCGGACTTTTCCGTAACGGGAGATTTCTTCTCTGCACTGTAAAACAATTATTGTAAATTTTACAGTAAGCTACAGGCAGCAAAGGTGCCAGTAACTTACTGAAAAACTTAAAGTAGGATGTTACTGTAATTATTACAGTAACTTACTGGCAGCAAAGGTGCCAGTAACTTACTGTAACATTAATTGCAAGCACCTAAAATGTGCGTTGAGCCCTCAGCTCGATTTTTTTTCTGGTCATGTAGTATATGGTTTGAGTGATATACATGTATGTACTGTACATATAATAGACTCAAATTGCATAACTTGTTTTAGCGCGAGCGCTGCGGTGGGATTACAGCAAGCATGAAAGTGTAGCTTGATCAGTGGTAAGGGAAGATCATGAATGAGCAAGTATGATAACAGGTTATAGGCATAGAAACACATTGATTGACATATGCCCGCCATTATCATTATTTTGGGGGGGGGGGGAGCATAAGCTCGAGGTACGCATAGATGTTCAAAATTGATCTCGGTCAGGCCAGAAATAGGCTATCCTAATCTAGTTTTAAATAATTTCCAAGATACCATAACATGTTCGGTGAACAAAATCAAAAAATTATGTTGTACCGGTAACAAATAATTGCGACAGTTGACTACTCAGAATGAAACAGTCGGGACACCCACAACATATGCCCATCTATGGTAATCGCCTAGAATAGTAATGATAAAAAAGAAATTTTGAAGATTGTATTTTTTTGACATCGTGAAAGTGAAAGCTGTGAAATGCATCTAATCTTTCAAATATTGGTTAGTTGTGGACAGTATTGCATGAAAACAGCCTGAATCTCTGGTGGAACTCTCATTGCTTATTCACTACAGTGCTGCTTGCTCTCCTTTGCTCGATAAAATTATGTAAGTTGGCAGCGGGCAGAAACATCTACTGACCCGTAAGTTTACCAGCAAACAACAACAACAACCTGACTGTATGATCCCACAGAAGCATGCAACACACAAAATATAGATTTTCTTCCTGGGTCAGCCAACCAATAGGCAAAAACATACCTGCTAGTGTATTGTTTCATTTTCAACAGTTTCATTTGTATCCCCCTCAACTGCCCCACAAGATGGTGGATTTTTACTTTCGGTTTAACACACATGCATGCGTGGTGCTATTAAACCACCAGAATGGAATTTAATAGGCTAAAATATGTACCACAATTATCACGTTGGTTGGTAACTGCCGAAAACTGAACCCAAACTGTTTTTGCCAACCATATACTTGTTGCACGGCATAAGCGCATCGAAGACCAACAAACAATTGGTTAGAGAGGTAATATCTCAGATACTTTTGGTTATAGTGTCTCTAATCCGTATCCAGCCCATATATCAAAATAATATGCGAATTGAGAAGTAACTGTAAATCATGTTTTCAATAAAGAAGCAGTAAAAAACTTTGCTTTCAAATTAAAGATATTCTTGAATACAGGCTTAAAAGAATTAGATGCCACTGCCCCTGTCACATCTCGAATCTGCTAAACCTCCAGAAACTTTACTGGCCTACTTGCTGAGGAATTAAACTACCAGAGCCTGCAGTAACAAGTTTTATGAATTAATTTAAAGCCTCGAGGTTCCATCCAATGATAACCATTCTCAGATGGGTTGAATCTCGAATGGACCGCTGCACAGGGCTTCTTCGAATCAGAGAACCCTCAAGCGTCACAATGTAATATACAACCAATGGTTCCAGAAGGGCATATCTGCAGATGGTCTGAATCTCAAATGGACCGCTACATCGGGCGTCTTGGAATCAGGGAACCCTCAAGAGTCACAATGCAACATACAACCAAGAGTTCCCGATGGGCATAGAGAGCAGTGCACAATGTGAGCATCAATAAACATCAGCCATCTGAAAATCTAATCATTTCATCGGTCCTTATACAGGAAGCTCTCACCAAAGTTTGGTCAAGCCTGACTTCATAGATCTGCAGATATTCAGCGGACAAGAACACATGTTGACGGACGGACGGACGTACGTACATGGCAACGACAAGACCCCGCAGCCCTATGGGCTGAGGGGTAAAAATGCAATAATATATTGTTACTGTAAATTTGTTATATGATTTCAATCAGATAATTCTGAAAAAAGGAAAACCACGGGCAACAGGAAGGAAGGATATTCCTTTCTTATCGTGGTTTTTCCTGACAGCAGGACAAGTTATTGTCTGTTTGTCATAAGTCCAACACCCACATACATGATTTTAGATACATCAGAGAGATATTCACGTCAGTTTCACTCATTTAAATGGGCACCATTATCAGGTTACATAATCACACAAGAAAAACAGCCAGGAAAAAAAACTGTTTTTAAACTCCGGTAAGAGTTATGCCCCTTTGAACCAAACTGACACTGATTTATTAAATTAATATATATGATATGATGATTTGGAATATATGTTCGCCCACTCGTATTACATTGTGAATGTTATTATCGTTGCATTTATTAACCCTTATAAATATAACAGAGAATAATTAAATTAAAACGCCCCTTTAAACCAGGAAATCTGAATGAGCTAAAACTTTACCGCAATATGATGGGCTATGAAGTCAGAAACTTTCTGTCTACTCTGTTTCTAGGCGCACGATAAGAATTAACTAGGGAAGGGGGAGGGGGTGTCGAAGACCGGAGGGGATCCGCCTCTAGGTCATCTTCACCACGTCAAAGTTTCTATTGGTGAGCCAAAGGCGAACCCTTGATCAACTTGCATAGCAAACAGCGTTCCGCCCACACTCCAGTTACGTGACCTAGAAAAACTGCGCTGATGGTAAAATACGTTTGGGCTTTACTTTCGCTGCTAAACTATTCGCTGATACCGAATGTAAAATATTTAATCCAAGCACGTATAACAATAAAATATTAATGGATAGGCCAGTGAAATTTTACAGAAATTCGTGCGTTTCAACCCAATTCAACCCAGTGGGAAGGTGAAGTCGGATACACTAACATCGCGGACCGCCTTTAAAGCTTCGGTGTTTTCTACATTTGCCTGGCTTGTTGGATGTTTGATGGTAGATGAATGGGTTTATTTTCTCATCAAATAGATTTTGTTTTAAACTATGTTTCCTTTATATTTATTAATGTTCATGGTTGTTGAAAAGGTTGCACGTTCATCTGCCACTGGGTATCGCACAAGCTATGGTGTTTTCGAACTGTTGTCACGGTCGCCATGGTCGCGGTGCTTAAGTGATCTGATCGGTCAATATGTGCAGGATGCCGCTGTGTTGTTGATCGCGATACATTGCCCAAGCATACCAGGGGCTATATCTAGGATAGAGATACCCCTGATTTTAGCGAGGATGCCTCTAGGTAGGCTCAACCATATGTTGCCTTGGGAGATTCTCTCGTGCTCCGAAATGAAGAAAACTATAAAGAGCCGAAACTTTGCGACTTTGTAACTTATCATATTGGAGTCATTTTGAGCCTATCTGCATAACCCTCAAAGTAGGATATGACGAGAAGATAAAAAATAGGAACCCTGGAAGGGTAGGCCTACCAGGAATGTGATGTTTTTGAACTTTTCCCTTCAAAATTGCGGACTTTCCGTAACATTGAATTTTACAAACTTTCTATGAAACAACGTGGCGATCAATATAATTCGTATAATATAATAGATATTTTGAATGTCTACGAGTTCACATCAACGCATGATGTTATTGAGCCTTAAAGTTGATAATGCATCCTTACCCCAGAAATAAACAAAGAAGAATGAATTGATGAACAATTAGCAGTAGTATATTCTGTGCTTATATTTCAGTCAAAACAATACAAAACGTATTTCTTTTAAAGATGCATGAACTTGCTGTATATGAAACAGTACGGCGAATTACTTTAATTTTCTTTGTATAAAACATTGTTCTGTATGCAGTAAATTATATTCTGCAGTAGAGTAAAATGAAGCAATAAGTTATGCCAATGTTGCAGTAAATGCGTTAAGTGTACTGTATTATATATTCATGCCAAATACTGTATTTTGAAAAGTATATGCAGTAACTTACTGTATACAATGTAATACAGTAAACTACTGTCTGTATTACAGTATTACACTGTAATTATGTTTTGCAGTAAATTACTGTTAAAGAAAGCAGTAACTTACTGCACTTGTACAGTAAAAAATTACAGTGTATATTGGATTGAATTTCAGTCACATATTGTGAAGCAATTCGTTTTTTTCTGTCAGTCGGACCTTCTGAGTTTTCACGAGTTTTACATTCCCATTTTTTTGTGTGGCCTGGCTGTCCACAACTCAGGCACTAATTCTTAAATGGACAATCCCAAAACGTGTGACAGGTGTAACAGGTTTTAACCTGCCCTTTATACCAAACAGGAAGTCTGAACTCTCCAAACATAACTGCAGAGGGAAGAGTGGTTTTGATGGCAGACATCCACACCTTCCTACTCCCAGTTTTGAAATCCCTGTCAATAGTATAGTACTCTTGGGAAATATCATGAACTTTACCATATTTCTCAAAAATATGTCTGATGTCAGTGTGTAGTATCTTCACAGGGCATTTTGTTCTGACAAGCACTTTCGTAGGTGTAATCGCCTCAAAGTGACCGCACTGATCTTGGAAATCCAAGATACCGTTTGAGAGGAGAACATCTCTGGCTTGTTCATTTTTTAGTGTCACAATCCAGAGATCCTTTGTCACCTGCGCTAAACCATTAAGGGCTTTCGGCCCTGATCCGACAGACTCTTTTAAAGCATGCCAAATATCAATCGGCTTAGCCGAATTCAGTCCCAAAAGTCTAAGGCTCAGTGGCCTCAGTAGTATACAAAGCGTCAATTGATATGGTAGCGCCTCACTGCGCATGCGCAGAAAAAAAATGGGAGGTTTTGTGGCGGTATTGTGGCGGTGTGCGCAGGAGTGTTGTGCGCAGGTGTGACGTCACTTCCGGTTTGGGTGAATGGGGCGTGACCTTGGGGGCATGTATTTCTCCGCGGTGATGCGGTCTGGCGGTGATGCGGTCTGCCTCCGCGGACCGAAAGTAGTCCCAAACCCGTTGGTTTTCGTGGAAGTGTTTGGCAATCTGTAGGGACCGCTAGTGGACCGATGGGGTCGAGTGAGGTATCAAAGTGAAGCTTATGTGAAGGGGCATCTAATGGGCTGGGCGTGGGGTTGACATATCGGCCTTCTGCGCATGCGCGGCGGCCGAAGGGTATGAAAATAACCTTTTTGGAGCTAGGGGAGCCCCTAGTGGACCGATGGGGTCGAGTGAGGTATCAAAGTGAAGCATTCATGAAGGGGCATCTAATGGACTGGGTGTGGGGTTGACATATCGGCCTTCTGCGCATGCGCGGTGGCCGAAGGGTATGAAAATAGCCTTTTTGGAGCTAGGGGAGCCCCTAGTGGACCGATGGGGTCGAGTGAGGTATCAAAGTGAAGCATTCATGAAGGGGCATCTAATGGACTGGGTGTGGGGTTGACATATCGGCCTTCTGCGCATGCGCGGTGGCCGAAGGGTATGGAAATAGCCGTGTTGGAGCTAGGGGAGCCCCTATTGGACCGATGGGGTCGAGTGAGGTATCAATGTGAAGCATTCATGAAGGGGCATCTAATGGGCTGGGTGTGGGGTTGACATATCGGCCTTCTGCGCATGCGCGGTGGCCGAAGGGTATGAAAATAGCCTTTTTGGAACTAGGGGAGCCCCCAGTGGACCGATGGGGTCGAGTGAGGTATCAAAGTGAAGCATTCATGAATGGGCATCTAATGGACTGGGTGTGTGGTTGACATATCGGCCTTCTGCGCATGCGCGGTGGCCCAAGGGTATGGAAATAGACGTTTTGGGAGCTAGGGGGGCCGCTAGTGGACCGATGGGGTCGAGTGAGGTATCAATGTGAAGCATTCATGAAGGGGCATCTAATGGGTTGTGTGTGGGGTTGACATATCGGCCTTCTGCGCATGCGCGGTGGCCGAAGGGTATGAAAATAGCCTTTTTGGAGCTGGGGAGCCCCTAGTGGACCGATGGGGTCGAGTGAGGTATCAATGTGAAGCATTCATGAAGGGGCATCTAATGGACTGGGTGTGGGGTTGAAATATCGGCCTTCTGCGCATGCGCGGTGGCCCAAGGGTATGAAAATAGCCGTGTTGGAGCTAGGGAGCCCCTAATGGTCCAATGGGGTCGAGTGAGGTAGCCAAAAGTGAAGCCTAGGTGAAGAGGCATTCAGGCAATGGGGTGGGTGCATGTAAAAGTTTTCCTGAAAAAAAAAACGGAACTCGGACTTTATCGAAAAATCCGGGAAAATACCTATATGGGGTATGGGGGGTATATAGGTCGCCGGGCTTAACGGGGCTTGCTTATCAATAGAGTTATCTCCCCCTAGTTCCAAGGTGGGTGTATGTAAAAATTTTCCTGAAAAAATACGGATCACGGACTTTATTCTAAATTACGGGAAAATGCCTATATGGGGTATGGGGGTATAGGACCATCCTGGGAAACCTACTTCTCGACATTTGCGGTATAGGTTGTGGGGTCTCGTTTTTACTCGTCGTCATTTAGGAAACATGATAGGAAGTGTCGCCGTGCGAATCGGTGAAATTTTTGAAAAAAAGTCACCGAGCCCCATATAGTCCCATACTGGGGTATAGGTTCAATGTTTATCCCCCTGGGAAACGTACTTCTATACATTTGCGGTAGGGTTGTGGGGTCTCGTTTTACTCGTCTCGTCATGTAGAACACGATAGGAAGTGTTGCGGAGCGAATCGGTGAAATTTTTGAAAAAAGTCACCGAGGCCTGGGTAGGCCCATAGGCCTATACTGCATGGCTATGGGTGTATAGGCCCATACGGGGTGGACATGTTGGAGTCTAGGTGGGCCACTCATGGTCCAATGGGGTCGAGTGAGGTCTTATTTGAAGCTCTCGTGGAGGAGCACTTGACTACACTAATGGTTCGTCCGTGTTCAATAGTCTGCGCATGCGCAGTCTGGCCGTAGTATAGAAAACAGGCATTTTGGGTGCTATGTAGGGGTGTGTTTGGGTTAGAGATGAGCTAATCACGGTTCGAATGGGTCGTGTGAGGTGTCAAAGTGAAGCTTGTGTGGGGTAAAGTCAGAATGGTGTGTTTTTGAATGCATGTCGCGTTAATCTGCGCATGCGCAGTTGGTTGTAGTAAGTAAAGTGGCCATTTTGGGGCAGCGAAGGAAGTTATTTGGGGTCGAGATGGACCGCTATGGGTCCATGGGTCGTGGAGGGTGTCAAAGTGAAGCTTGTGTGGGAGTAGAGTCAGAATGGCGTGTTTTTGAATGCAAGTCGCGTCCAATCTGCGCAGGCGCAGTTGGTTGTAGTAAGTAAAGTGGCCATTTTCGGGCAGTACATGAAGGTATTTGGGATCGAGATGGGCTATTCACGGTTCGAATGCGTCCTGGAAAGGTGTCATCGTGTAGTTCTCGGGGTGTACATTCCGATTTGAGGGATGTTCGCGTCATCTGTGACGTCATCGGTACGAGTAGTAGCGAAAGTGGACATTTTCGGGCAGTACATGAAGGTATTTGGGATCGAGATGGGCTATTCACGGTTCGAATGCGTCCTGGAAGGTGTCACTTGTAGTTCTGGGGTGTACATTCCGATTTGAGGATGTTCGCGTCATCTGTGACGTCATCGGTGACGTCATCGGTACAGTAGTAGCGAAAGTGGACATTTCCGGGCAGTACATGAAGGTATTTGGGATCGAGATGGGCTATTCACGGTTCGAATGCGTCCTCGAAGGTGTCATCTTGTAGTTCTCGGGGTGTACATTCCGATTTGAGGGATGTTCGCGTCATCTGTGACGTCGTCGGTGACGTCATCGGTACGAATAGTAGCGAAAGTGGACATTTTCGGGCAGTACATGAAGGTATTTGGGGTCGAGATGGGCTATTCACGGTTCGAATGCGTCCTGGAAGGTGTCATCTTGTAGTTCTCGGGGTGTACATTTGATTTGAGGGATGTTCGCGTCATCTGTCAGTACGATAGTAGCGAAAGTGGACATTTTCGGGCAGTACATGAAGGTATTTGGGATCGAGATAGATATTCACGGTTCGGAATGCGTCCTGGGGTGTCATCTTGTAGTTCTCGGGGTGTACGCCATTCGATTTGAGGATGTTCGCGTCATCTGTGACGATCATCTGTGACGTCATCGATGACGTCATCAATAGGAGTATTAGCGAAAGTGAGCCTTTTGGGGCAGTGCAGGAAAGTATTTGGTCTAGAGATGGACCATCCGCGTTGCAAATGCGTCGTGTGGGGTATCATGTTGTAGCTCTCGGAGTATAGACCCTGATTTCAGGGATATTTATAGCATCTGTGACGTCATTGGTGACGTCATTAGTCCAAGTTGTAGCGAAAGTGGGCCTTTTTTTAGCAGTGAAGGATGTTATTTGGTGTAGAGATGGACCATCCGCGGTCCAAATGGACCGTGTGAGGTGTCATCTTGTAGCAACGCCCACCAACACCATTCTTAATGCTTCAACGCCTGGTGAAATAGCTCAGAAGCTCTGATATTCCATGGAATTGTCACTAATTCTTCGAAATGCGGTGATGCCCGTCAACGCCCGTCGTTACACCTTAACACTCTAACATAACGCCATGATATAGACCAGAGAGAGAACAGCAACAGCAACAACAACAAGGATGACACATGAGAGAACAACAACAACAAGAAGTTTTTTTCATATATTTTATTTTCCCCAATGTTACATCACACCCACGCTGGGGGAGCCGCGTTGGGTATATTTACAATTCAAGAAGATTCTTATCCAATCAGAGGCACCATTTGCATGTTTCATATTCGTTCCTGTCCGTTAGATGTATTCTTGTCCAATCAGAAGTCTCCATTTCAGAAAGTGCCATCTGAACCGTTTATTCTAATCATCGTCGGGCAGGCCAGGATACCGTTGAGGCAACATATCCTCAGATAGTTGTTTGCGCATTCTGAGTATCTATCAGTGCGTGGGTGAATACTTCATCCGATGGAGGTGGTGGTCAGTTTAACCACGAAGAACGCAACATTGGTCATTATCTCCACTATCCACTTGGTGTTACAATTCAAGAAGACTCTTGTCCAATCAGAGGCCACCAGTTGCATCTGTCATATTCGTTCCTGTCCGTTAGATGTATTCTTGTCCAATCAGAAGTCTTCATTTCAGAAAGTTCCATCTTCGGCCATGTTCGCTTTGAACCGTTTATTCTAATCATCATCGGGCAGCCCGGGATACCGTTGAGGCAACATATCCTCAGATAGTTGCTTGTGCATTCTGAGTATCTATCAGTGCCTGGGTGAATACATTCACCCGATGGGTTGGTCGGTCAGCTTGGTCACGAAAAACGTAACATTGGTCACACTGTCCACTGTCCACTGTCCACTTGGTGTTGGGGCGTTGCAACCGGGCCCATTCCAAGGGATCCACGGTGTTCAGTTTCTCCAGCATCGTCTCTAGCGACACTCGGTTAATGGTGGTAAACGGTTGGTCAAATACCTGGATGTCACTGCTCGGGTAAAAGTATCGGACTTGGACTGTCTCTTTATGCTGCAGCACATAACCAAACGCCAGATTCAATTTGAAGGCCGTAGTTTGATCTTTGAAGAGGGCTTCTACGTAGCTACGTAGACGGGCGAGGTCGGTCAGTCGGAAATTGTAGATATCTTGAATAGGGCGATGACGGTGGAAACAGTGCCGTATCATGGACCAATGGCGCCGATAGATGTCACTCACTGGATGGGCGCCCTGTAAGAGATCGCTAGGAACATTTATGGGCTCGTCCAGAAATGTTCGATGTTGTCAGGCGTATGACTCGAAACCGTAACGGTGGGGTCCGGCTGGATATCCAGGCTCTGAACTGTGGGTATAGACGGGCTCTCCTTCATTGCATCACCAGTGGCATTCGTCTCCCCGGGCTCATCTTCACTAGGTCTGACCTTCCGCGGCTCCTCCTCAGTAGGAAGTTGTCGCACATGCCATGGTACCGGGGCATGAATCAGCCGTTGGTGTCGCAGCAACTGACTGCGTCGTTTGAAGAGTTGACCACAACCGTTACATTGTTCCGTCGCGCCCTCGTGGAATGAGCGTTCGTGGCACAGTAAATGATCTTCCCGATTGAATGACCGTGCGCAGGTTGTACAAGTATACCGAGCATCGTTGTGGGTGGAGGCCTCGTGGCGTCGTAAATTATCTAGACGAGTAAACAGCTTCTGGCAAGTTGTGCAAGTGAACATCTTGGTGGTTGACAGAGCGTCTGATGAAACGTCGAGGCCGCTTCCCTTTTATAGCACGCTAGCTGGTGATCTATTTTTAGCACACTCAGTTCAACTATCCCCAAGTCGAGGGCCGAGCCTTGACATCTTCGGTAACATCCGTGTCTCTTCGGTCACCTCCGTACCGTCAACGATCAACATGTAGACATATAGAGTATGTACGGCATGTTATGGTATTCATCAGTGCATGAGTGACGCATTCAGCCGATGGGAGTGGTCCGTCAGCTTGGTAACGAAAAACGTAACATTGGTCACACTCTCCACTGTCCACTTGGTGTTGGGGCGTTGTTGTTGGGCCCATTCCAAGGGATCCACGGTGTCCAGTTTCTCCAGCATCGTCTCTAGCGACACTCGGTCAATGATGGTAAACGGTTGGTCAAATACCCGGATATTACTGCTCGGGTAAAAATATCGGACTTGGACTGTCTCTTTATGCTGCAGCACATAACCAAACGCCAGATTCAATTTGAAGGCCGTAGTTTGATCTTTGAAGATGGCTTCTACGTAGCTACGTAGACGGGCAAGGTCGGTCAGTCGGAAATTGTAGATATCTTGAATAGGGCGATGACGGTAGAAACAGTGCCGGATCATGGGCCAATGTCGCCGATAAATGTCACTCACTGGATGGTCTTCGTGTAACAGATCGCTGGGAACATTTATGGCTTCGTCCACGAAGTGTACTTTGCCCTCCACGTCGTAAAAAATCTGGCCCATGGTCTTGTCGTCGGAATTTGACTGTTGAATTAGGGCGACATCATCATCGGCCCTCGTGCGATGGGTGGGAGTTCCCCCTGTTTCGATATTGATGCCTACGGGCTCTTCTATCTGCAAACGTGGCTGCGGAACAGG
>JAVTVY010042259.1:0-19695 GCA_036873755.1 Hanleya hanleyi
TCCGAAATTTTCAGCGGGAGTATCCCCGTCTCCCCGAGCGCATCTATAGAAGCTCCAAGTATTGGCTGTGTTCACATTTGAAACACTGGAATATGCGATCATGTCTCAACTTCTCCATGAAGTTCGCTCTGTCCAATAGACGAACAGCAAAATGTCCATCAACAGTTTGTGTTCATAAAGCACTGCAACTTTTCACTTGGGTGGGCGGGTATAGCTGACAAATATCATCGACGAATTATTTTCGAAGCAACGTGGGAGGAATTCCATTGAAGAGCGCCGATTTTTTTTGATTTTTTTTTTATTATTATTTTTTTTTAGCTCTTAGAGTCGGTTTTATTGCAAGATATGCTATCCCTTTCAAAGTTCTCAGAAGCGCCAAAGTGCGTTAAATCAAGTTTAAAATTCCAAAAGTTTCCGGGGGCAACACCCTCCCTGTCCCTGTTCCTACATCCAGGAATCGTTTACAGCGAGAAGCGATGCGAGTTCTCGTGGCAATAACTTTCTCGAACGGCAGACTTAGAGACGCACCCGCCATTACATGTAACGGCTAGAATCATAGTGAATACGAATGGCGAAAGCTGTTGTACTCGTGAAGATGACATGTCCGTTTACATTTCGTCAAACCGTTTTAGTTCCTACCAACATGACTACGGAGCTTATGCCAATTAGGAACACATGAAATTTGCAAATCCAAATTCCCACTGTCGCCTATCCAGTAACTAACCATTCAATTGGTGATCGAGAAATGAACACAGAGCGCACTGGAAAGAAAAAAAACATTTGATCTTGACGTGGTGATGCCTGTAATACATTCCAACAACAACGATTCAAATAGGTACTGAGGTTTCGTTAAATTCCACTACGACTCAAAATGGCGCCTGAAAACACGCCGTCGAAACACACGTCGCCAAAACTCACGTGACCCGAGTACGCGATTCACATTGGCTAGAATAGTTACACTGGACGAGCTCAAAAACATGAAAACTGTGAGGGTGTAAAGTCCCAAAGCAGGATAACAGTAGATAATAATAAGCCGGTTCGAAACCAGGGCAGCCGAGGTGACGTCATAAGTAGGTCGAGGTGACGTCATGAATAGGTCGAAGTCGCACGGTGTTCGTCTATTTATAGTGTCACGAACATAGTCCAAGGGGTTGTAGGTCAACGTCTGTTCACCAGACCGGGACAATAGCCCGAGGTGTTTACGGTGTCCGCTCAGCGGGCCGTATAATTAAACACAAATTAATTAAAAGATATAAAAAACAAATTAAAAACAGTTTTAAAAGGTAGGTCAATATACGAGGACAGTTCCGGGACAAAAAAAAACAAATTAAAAACAATTAAAAACAGGGAAGCGGGGAAGCCGATGGTCGACGTGTTGCGAGGTTGTAGGTCTGTTCAGCGAACCACGTCGATAGCTCGAGGGGAGGCTAATGAAAACTAATTCGTTCTATATCCGTTCAGCGGTCCGTGTCTATAATTAGCGACGGTGCGTGACTAATGAAAGCCCGCGGCTAATTCGGGAAGTATGGAACACGGTGATTACGTTTCGCACCACTCGACGTCTCATTTTACACATCTGGTAATCAATCAAACTAAGAATATACTCGTAGTCTATAGTTAGAAGCAAAAATAAAATATATATATAAGGACAATTCTGAAACAGGGAAGCCGGGAAATAGATCGGTGGAGCGTGACTAATGAAAGCAGGCGGTGTTCCATATCTGTTTACGGACCATGACTAATGAAAGCGGTGTCGACTATATACGAAGCGGAAATAGCCCGAGGCGCTGGGGGGTTTTTTTTTTTGGTGCTGTGTTCATCGTCTATTTATAGAGCTCTACTTATAACCTAGAGGTTCGGTGTTCGCCGATCCGTGACTATAGCGTGTTTGAGGTGTTCTATATCCGTCCAGCGGGCCCTTGTCTATAGTTAGCGATGGAGCGTGACTATTATTCGCGGTGGTGCGTGACTAATGAAAGACTGGTTAATTCAAGATTTTGTTGACTTGGCTATTTAGGAAACGTGGACAGCCCGAGGATGTAATCACCCATTGGTCCATGCAGCTGTGACGTGATGGAAAATTCCATATGTTTTAGGAGATGACATCGTGAAAAATTTCTTTCACGCGGGGTACACGTGATTTCCTCGGAGCTAATGTATAAAGGAACCATTTTGAGGGTCGGGATTTATTACGGGATATGCAACTACTGGTGTTTGTAACTGTAAACACATACTCACCCGCTGTAAGCACATTGACCGAAGCCACAACTGGACGAAGGTGCACCACAAGGTAAGACATTTCTACTTCCAGTAATCTCGGCATATATACCACCAACCTATCCATTTTGTGATATTACATCCGGATGACAAATAGTCAATACCAGCAGAATGCAGGAGTCTTTGAAGACTGAGGTAACGTCCACGTCGAGTAACACTCTCCTCTCTTATATAGGATAATTGCTAAGTTATTTCACAATATGATCATATATTTAGATAGGTCCGCAAACGGCAATGTCTCAGTACAACCGCGCATACATCAGTCTTTAGTATACAGAGATGCATAAACCGTGACCCAGTTCAATCAACCGAGCACACTGATGCGAAACAGATCAGCCAACTAGGTGGTATTATACTAGTTCTCCGTACCGTACTTATCAAGCGGACTATATATATGCAAGTCCAAACACGGTTTAATCATGATCAGGACGTGTATGACACCATTCTCAATGCGACCTAAGCAGTCAAGCGAATTACGACTAGATATATAAGATATAATGAGTTTTACAAGGATACACTTCGTCATGCACGAGCGGTTGTAGCCCGAGGGCAACCGGCGATGTTTAATATATACTTCGTCACACACGACTGGTCGGTTCACTGAGCTGAGACGACTATGCTTCCCCTTAAAGTTCATTAAGATATACTCGATACATAGACAGAATCCGTAATTATACGCCTAAAGCCTTGAAATTTCGTTTTCGACCAAAACAATTTTTCGATTTTGTTTTTGTTTTTGTTTTTTTGACTGCCGATTTTCGTCGAATTTTCTATAAATTATCGATGGCGATATCTCGAGAACTAAGAATGATAGAGACTCGCGGCTTACGGCGCTGTTTTCCTCCCGTATAGGTCTACGATAAAGGTCCTATAGAATTTTATCGTCCGACGATAACTTTCGCCGCAATTAGACGATAATGAATGTCACGTGATTGGGTGATTTCTCGAGAAATAAGCGACATACGGGCTCACGGTTTGCGGCGTTGTATTCCTCGTGTAGGGGTCTACCTTGAAGCTCTCATACGAATTCATCTAATCTCGGTAACTTTCGCCGCTATCAGGCGTCGAAATACGCTCCGTTTACTTACTTATCCCGATATGACTTCTATAGACCGCGTTGATTACATCACCTTTCATTATCATCTCATATATAGAATGAAAAATGTCGGTTATTTATGCCATAAT
This sequence comes from Hanleya hanleyi, assembly GCA_036873755.1. NCBI lineage: Eukaryota > Metazoa > Mollusca > Polyplacophora > Lepidopleurida > Hanleyidae > Hanleya > Hanleya hanleyi. The sequence continues at coordinate 3,463 of JAVTVY010042259.1, forward strand.
ATTTAATATATATTTATACGGTGGTTTGAGAGTCATACGTCATTATCATCTCATTATTTCAGCGAACATGGATTATTCACGTCTGGATTCCTTTACTCCTCTCGTTCCCAATACAAGAATCCAGTGCGATCTGTGCTCCAAAACCTTCACTAATAGGAGATGTATGTTACAACATAAACTAAGGATACACCGCGGTCATTCTCTGCTATGTACTGTGTGCGATAAAACTTTCGCCCGTCTGGATAAACTAAAAGAACACCAACGTATCCACTCGAGGAAAAGACGAGCGGAAACGACCGAGAATGACGGGGTGAAATATTCGAGGAAAAACGGTAAGTGAAATATTCACCATTTAAAGGAATCATTCCGGTAACGTTATAACCAACTATATTACCCCACTTACTAAATGTTGATCATCAATGATATGTTTCGCCATTCTAAGCTATATATTTATTTTGAACATATCAACTCCCGGTGGCATCGTGTTCGTCCTCCGATGGTTCAGAACTTCGTCCCAGACAAACTACGGGTAAATTACTTCACCGTATCTCTGTCGGAATAGAAGAGAAACTAATATGAAGGTCGACTCTTTAAGTTTATGGCAATATTACAGCACATATAAGGGAAGTGATGCCGATATACTGACAGTCACATGGCTTCGCAGTATAGTCTTCTGGTTAACCTATTTTAACAATTCATGATATGTGTTGTATCTCAGGCACGCTTTTATTGTACCTGTTTATGCGGCAACTTGGATGACATGACCACATGGTCAATATACCTGAGCAAAATCCCATGATCTACCCGCCAAATCAACTCGACAGTTCATCACTGTATTCAATCTGAGTTTTAGGGCGAATTAACCGGACAATTATACCACGGTTGAAAATATATATATTTCATTATATCTTCAGGTCAACCCGCTCGACTGGTGCAACTGGTGCGTGAGATTTAAGTGCATGTTACCCGGAAAACAGTTCTGCGAGGAGTGTTCCAGCCGAGGTCGTGAGTGTTCTGCCTGCCATCGGCCACTACCCGAGCGATTTTACACTACTCACCCACAACATTGCAACAGCTGCCACGGTAAACAGTCGGGTGGAGCGAAATCATCGACGTCATCAGCACTGAACGGAAGAACGACCAGTTCGGACATTCTTCATTTTTTTAATAGCAACGAAAACGCAGTTCGTCAACTGTTGACGGCAACGTTAAACGAGCAACGCGGGATCAAGTGGTACGTCTCCCTACAACTCCGCCTCGCTCGAACGAACGGCGAGGGTGAGGCCATTCACTCCGAACCCCTGTTCAGAAGTCTCAATTTCATTAGCACAAACCTATCTCAGCTCGAACAGCAGCTCGCCGAGGCCTTTAAAAAATACATTCTAGCTTCCAGGAGTATCAGCGAGAGGGGAGCAGCTGGATCTTGGACGAAATTATTCACCTTCAGGTTCACATCGCTAAATATGTACCCTTTCAAGGTAGTAGCTATATCCCTACACCGCAGAATCTGCGTAAAAAGATGGCGATTGTCAACCCGCAGAACACCGATCAGTTTTGCTTTCTCTGGTCAATTCTAGCGGCCTTACATCCCGCGAAGCGTCACGCGAATCGCATTCGACGTTATGAACCGTACTTGAACGAGTTAAACTTCGATGAAATCGTTTTTCCTACCCCTCTATCTCAAATATCGAAGTTCGAAGCCCGTAACGATATTTCCGTGAGCGTGTTCGGTTACGATCAAGGGGGTTTTCCTCTGCACATAAGCGAACAAAAGTCCGACAGACACGTCGATCTTTTACTCATCTCTAAAGATGAGAAGAGACATTTCTGCTTGATCAAGAACATGAGCCGATTGTTGAGGGATCGTACGAAACATGAGCATGCTCAATTCTACTGCAATTATTGTTTGCACGGGTTTTCTTCTCTACAGTTGCTAAACGACCACATTCCTCACTGTTCTCGACACGGGCCGCAGCGAATCAGACTGCCGGAAACCCCCGAAGAGCAGTGGTTGGAATTCAACAATATTGAGAAACAGTTACGCGTTCCGTTTATCATTTACGCCGACTGCGAATGCTTTACGCGTAAAATTCTCTCCGAATCCGGGGCTACCACGAAATACGAGCGTCACGAACCGTCCGGGTTTTGTTATACCGTGGTGACTACAATACCCGAACACAGTAAACCCGCTGTGGTATATAGGGGTCCCGATGTCGTAGAAACTTTCCTGGAAAAACTCGTAGAAGATAAACGGATAGGCGACATATTAGAGTGTATCAAACCTATGCAGATAACCCGGGAGGAGGAAAATTCCTTTAAAGCGTCGACGCATTGTCATATCTGCGACAAAGAACTAGGCGCCGACAGGGTACGCGACCATTGCCACTTGACGGAGAAATACAGGGGTCCCGCTCACAATCAGTGCAACTTACAGTATAGGTTCAGGTCTACTAAGCGAGAAAAGCGTCAGTTTTTTTATACCCGTCGTTTTGCATAACACTAAGGGCTTTGACGGTCATCTCATCTGTAGCGTTATGGGAAAATTCAAGGGTCTGAAAATAACGTGCATCCCGAATAATATGCAGAGATACATCTCCTTCTCTCTGGGTAATTTAAGGTTCCTCGATTCCCTACAGTTTCTCAATGCCTCCCTCGAAACTCTAGTCGACAACATGTCTAAGGAAGGCGCTGGAAAATTTCACCGGCTCGGCCAACATTTCCCGAACCCTAGCCATCGGCGTAAAATGTTGAGAAAGGGAGTCTACCCCTACGGCTATATGTCCGCCGAAACTAAATTTTCGGAACGCCAACTCCCTCCCAAAGAAGCGTTTTACAACGGTCTCCGCGAAGAGCCTATTTCCGACCAAGACTATGCCCACGCGCAGTTGGTATGGTCGGAGTTTGGAATTCAAACTCTAGGGCATTACCACGACCTCTACCTGAAATCCGATGTCTTGCTACTAGCCGATGTATTCGAAAATTTTCGCGACATTTGCATGAACTACTATCATCTCGACCCGGCTCACTATTATACCTCACCCGGTCTGTCATGGGACGCCATGTTGAAAATGACCGGTGTGCGTTTGCAATTGCTAGACGACATAGATATGCACCTAATGATAGACCGGGGTATCCGCGGAGGTATTTCAATGATCTCCAATAAGTATAGTAAGGCGAACAACCCGGACATGGTCGATTATAATGTCGTAGCATTGGTGTATGCTTCGACTAGCAACACCAACTGCGATAGATAGTTAGAATATCCCCCGTTAAAATTGTCCCTCCACCACCCGAATAAACGTCCTATCTCTCTCGGTCTCAATTCCTATCTGACAATCTCAGAGCATGCACGGAGATCGCCCAAAGTTCTAGTTTCTGGCCAAAACCGGTTTGGAGCAATCTCCTGGCATGTACGATTCATTTCGAGGTAACAGGGCTAGCAGTTTGGATCGTAAAGCTATCCCTGCAACACCCCTCCCCGTTTTCTTTTTGGCGAAGATCTTACTTCGCCACTGGCTTCAGGGATGTCGTGTGATCTAGTGAATCGTCTATGTCTTTCATCCGACTGGTTTTCCGTATCATGCTCCAAACCTGACCAAACGACACGATTTGTGCTTTCCATACTACTCCGCGCATCGAAAGTGACAGAACCCTTGTGAGCGTGCACTTAACATTTTTACATCAAGGATAATATAAAAAAAAACGAACACAGGACAAGTTCAGCCAATTTTCAATAGTTCATTTTTGCGTTTATTAAAAGGAAAATCGAAAATTGAAAGCTGACTGTCAACTTGATTTTTTTATTCTCAGTAACCGAAAACGGAAAACGAAAATTGATTTTAAGAAACCAAAAACGAAAATAGAACTGTTCAAGGTTACACGCGCCTTTCTTCCATCTACAAACACAGGCTTCGAAGGATGTAAATGTACAAACATGCATTTCATTTCAGTTATGCATTATGTGTATTTGTGGTGCAAAATGCTTCTTCTTTAACAAAAATGGTAGGCGTGCATGGATGTACCAATGCTTTGTGACAGAAAGAGTAAAGCGTGCTTTACCTAATGTAAAGAGGTTCCCATCCACTTTGCCTCGTTTAAATTGGTATGTATAAACGATTCCTGGCTCCAAGTCTTACGTAATGTTGAACCAGTCGAGGAAGCTTTCAACTTGTGAAATTACCCAGCCGTCGCACCAGATGTCATTGTTAAAACGTTTCAATACTTGAGCTTAACATCAGATATTTTTGATGGATCTACTGGGATTCCTCTTCCCTCCATAATGATATTTTTTAAGTTGTTCCCCATCTGTTATACGGCGAATTTGTTGCTTTCAGCAGAAAACTGTAACGGTTCCTTGCTGCAATACATTTTTTCGGAAGTTCAATTGTGCTTTTAATTCCTCTAATTTCTCTGTATTGCTGCAATAAATTTGTCAACTATTACATTTGTTGTTAAACAGAAATGACGTAATTTGTTAATGATAATGTACATACATTTTTCAAAAGTGGAAGGCACGGGCACAGGGATTTATAAATCTGTTCTCTTAAAAATGTTTCTAGAGACAAGTTTCGTATAGAGTTCAAATGGGGCCGCTATATATTAGCTTATGCCATGTAGAATTTCACGTTTAACGATTGATCTACTAATGCGGCCATATTTAATGTCATTTGACCTCGTGACCTACGCTGACCCTCAACCCGGCCCGTATCCCGCCCGCAATACGACCGCTTTTCGCGTTGTATACTGCTCTTCTCAGCTGAAGTTAATATCAAAATGAAGTGACGTCATCACCGAAATTCATCTGGTGCTGTGATCTTTCATGAACTCAAGTTACCTCACCATAACTGCCGGCGTATTGCACGCCTTCGAATATGCTTCTGCATATGGGCAAACATTTCCATAAGGGAAATGTTTGCCGATAAAAATCTGCTATTAATTACATTTTGTCTCTATTTTACGAGGGTCGGCAGGAATAAGAAATGTAACTGAATCCTCCTTTCGCAAATAAAAATTATTGTTGCCTTTGACAAATAAGAAACTCTTGTTTCGTTTGGCCATGGTTTGGCGATTATAAATCAGCGCCCTGGAACGTGTATTGCTATAACATTTGTGTAATCAGACACGTGTAATCAGATATCATCTCTTCACATATTAAACAGGCAGGCAGAAGTGAAACGACGCGAGTTTGTAGGTTCGTCTAAAATTAATGTTGCAGCTTTATGGTGAAATGTTTGTGTCATTAACACACAGCTGGAAAATGAAACAGTACGACTTTCGTAGACTTTGTGCAGAAGTATAACACTGATGAAGACGGGGACGTGATGCCAGACTCTAGTTCAAGACGTGTGCGGCCGCGCTGATGCAAGTGAGATGGTCCATAGCATCATGGAGCCTCCATGATCGCATGTACGCTATTTCCCAAGCTGGTCCTCTTGCATGGAAAGGTAGGCCTACGGTACGCTAAGTTATCGTATAGTTTAAAATTTCATGCAGATGAGAAATATGTTGGCACTTGTCATGTAAAATTTACGCCCTTTTAGCCCCTTCCCGCCCCAGACACACACATAACAGAAGTTATCCCATATAGCCATGGGGCCACAAGATGCCTGTGTATAGTCTTAAAGGGCCCACTGTAATAGTGCGTCATTTTCAACGATTCTTTCATCCCGTTGGGTCGGTCATGTGCCATCATAATTATCAATATTTATTTCAATGATCTCAATATTTATCTCAATAATGTTTCATAACTATGTGCCAGAGTATGATTCAAGTTCAAGAGTTCTGTCAGTCCCACAAAAATTTAGCCGAGCCCCCTACTCGCCAGCCTCCGTGTTTTGACCAGCTTCCGCAGCGGAAGTGTATTACAGCGCCATGGCAACAGAAGCATGCCAGGTATGAGAGCAAACCAATATGAGTCAAGCGAGAGATAGGACAGACTGTTACTTATTCAGTACTAAAACGGGTGACATTTCATTTCCTGGATTTACCGCATACCCATTTCTCCCTCGGGCACTGAAGAGCGGTATGCAGGGGAGGAGAGCAGGAACTATCAAACACGAACCAGGTGACGTCATAGTTCTTCTAGGTAAAACAAGCGCATGTGCGAAGCGTATGCGAAGAAACAGTGTCTTGTGGAGTGATTCGGTGGCCGAGTGGGCTAAAGAGGTCGGCTGTCAGCACGGAGATCGGTTGTTCGAGTCCCCACTTAGGACAGTCTGTAGTAGCAGTCGGTTGGCTGGAGATGGAGTGCTATCATAGCGTGAATTGCGTGCAAAATTTCGTAATATACGAGTTCATTTATAAAAAACCGTGTTAGTTGTCATTCTTCTTACTCTATATTGTGCGAAGAGACGGTCAAGTAATTCGGCTTTGCATCTATAATACCGAATTTGCATCTATAATACCTAATCACAGGTTTGCACTCACATTTTTTACGAATTGAAGTAGAAATCTGATGTTGTTGTTGTAGAAAGAAAGATGGATATAGAATATACGTGTTTTTATTACCGCTGTTGATGGTCGTGTGAGCTTAATTCAATCCTTTACATTTTGTTTACAGGTTAACCAGGTATCTGACGTCATACACGGACAACAATAGACTTCAAAGCCTTTTGTGTCGACTTCAGCCAGGTAAAAATCCACCTGCGTGATTAGGTGTTCAGAAGTGGAGGTAGTAGACGCTACATAAAGTACCTGCCTCCAGCTGAAATATTGGTCCTGGCTGAGAACAGAAACACATTTGTCTAATATGCGTTCATCCATTTAGAACTACGTTATATTTCAGCGTCAAATTATTTCATTCTATTTCAAACTACGGCTGGCTTACTGTACATCGACGAGTTACTGCACATATTTACAAAACGCAGTATTGACAAAGATTATTACATACGTTTACAATCTTTGTCAGCGAGAAATTTAACGTTATATATTGATGCAAATACATGTAGGCCTATAAATCTAGCTAGCGTATGGCAATATTTGAACAATTAATAGTCCATTTGTATCTCAGAATTTACTTTTCCTGCAACATACCTGAGAACAGATAGCTCGCCATATATATCATGACCGCCCGGTCTCATGAGCTACACGGGCCCGATGTGTGTTCACAACAAGGGCATAAGTTGGAATGCAATATATTTTACAACCAGATACCAATATCATCTGTTCTGTTAGCACCAACAGACCAATCGAATATTCACGCTTGGCAGGAATTAGATTCGAGTGTCTCTTACGTAACTTGAGTACGCGACTTTCAAAGTGGTGTGACCATTGATAACTATCTCTATTTACACAAAAAAGACCTCGCGCCGGCACACGCCACACATTCTCCTCGGCGGGCCAGTTCATCACTACGGTACACTGGATAAACCCTGCCACATTACTCATTTATCCTAACACAAACTTGTACCTCCGGTGATACATAAAGTCACAGGTGTGACACAAGTGGGTGAAGAAAACAAGTTACAGAGTAATCATGTAAAGTAAACACGTCATGTTTAGCTGCTTGGTATATACTCACAAATAGGCGGCTTTGAGCCTAATAGTCAAGCAGCATGACTCTGAATGTATTATCAGAGTCATGCCATGCGATCCAAGACGAATCACTGACAAAAATAAAACGAATCTTTATTATGTAATAAATAAAACGTCAGCCCCAATATCAAGACTGACTTTCATCTTTTAAATGAGATAAAATATCATTTCACGCACATTTAATTAATTTACATTTGGATTTTTAGTTTTTGTAATAACGGGAGAGGAGGAGCTTTGGTTCTTTTTGCGAAAGAGCCTAAATTGGGTTCCAAATCATCACTGGATGAAACCCTGCTCCGGAAAATATTACTACATTTCAAAGACTCTAGAACCATTTTAGAGAGATTTTCACAAAAGAATTTCACTCAATAATTTCTCATTCTCCTGTTAAAAGAAATTCTTTTTTTTTATCAAATTATGAAAATTATGTCAATAAGTGAGTGGGTGAATAGGGTTTAACGTCGCTTTCAACATTTTTTCAGCTATATCACGACGAGAAGGGAGGGCAAGGGGAGGGGCAGGGGTACCTACTTGTAACAGAGCAGATCTAATGCTGTCATTTTAGTAAAATTGAATAGGGAAAAGGCCGTTCTTTTCATTAATTGCGAAGAAAACTCGCCCTGAAAATGACAAAGAATGTTTTTCTGGGTACATTCAGTGAAATCTTCGTTTAATAAAACCAAAATGAAACATGATATACATACAAAAGAAATATTTTTGGTTTTATTTTCAGTACAATTATATAAAGGATGTGTGATGTTTACATACGAAAAACTCATTTGTGTGTGGCGGTAATGAAGCTGTTTTGGGGGAGGGGTTCAATCCAAAACCAGTTGCATAAAAATAAGTTTACATTTCATCAAAATGTGCTCCCTGGCATATTTTTGTATTTCTGAGGCATTTATAAGGAGAATTTTCTCTTGTAACAAAAATGTCACCTCAAAACAAAATGATATTTTCGCAAAGATATTTGGAAGATTGCTCATTTAAAAGTATCAAGTCTGATTTTTGTTTGAGGTGTCATATTCTCATGACGAGGAAATCTTCCCTATAAATGCCTAAAAAATACAGCATTAGTCCAGTGAGCATATTTTCATGAACCAAAAATTCAGTTATATTCAGCACCCCATACGACTCATTCGGACCAATAGTGGGTCGTCTCGAACCCGAAACGTCCGTTCCCATGAACTTTTAGCACTGCGTATGCGTGTCATAGCCTCTACTTCCACAACCCACCAGTCCATTCGAAGGTTCCTCCAGGAGTACTTCACTTTGACACCCCATTCGGACCAATAGTGTTCCATCTCGAGGCTAAACCAGCCATTTCCATGTCTTTTTCCCACAGTTCCCGGTCTACGCCAGCGTGCCTTAGTCTCTACCTCCATTCCCAAAGTGCCTGAGTTCGCTATTACACCTACTCATGACGTCACTGATGAAATGGTCATCCCTGAAGTTGTCGTCCACACCACAAGAGCTTCAAAATGAGACCCTACATGACCTATTTGGATACAATATAGGCCCCCAATCTCTCAAACACGCCCTTGCGCTTCTCCAAAATGTCCACATGCAGATACCGTGAAATGTGCGTGATATTGTTGCAGGTTCTCTTTAGGTCCACATGTTGATAGTGAAAGTCTGCTCCGTACACACATGTAACTAATATTACCATGTTTGACATGGAACATTGGACTCCATTTTTGGCATTTTCTTATGTATTTCACCATGCTTTTTTTACATATCTCGAACCAGACTTTTTCGCTGTTAAACAATCCATAATAATTGAATACGAGAAAGTCAGAACGTGCACTATGGAAGCCTCATTTGTATGGTTTTTCATTATTATACGTTATTTTGTGTTCCTGTAGGCGTCTTATCTTTGAACAGCTACATGGAGCATGTTTATGGTTTTCATATGCATGGCAGCGAATAGTAATAAACTATACCTCATTTTCCTCTACATTGGTCCTTCTCGCCGCCTGCCAACTCTCAACACTTAATAATTCCTCGTTCTTGAGATATCATCTTTTAATCACGCCTTCACGGAGTTTTCTGACATATTTTGGTCTCATATTTTGAATGTCTGCGTTAGCCACGCCCACGTACACGCGCATTCGTTGGACCGTCATCGACCTGACCTGAATAATCACGCATGCGCCACGGCTTGTTTTCAAAGACACCGCCATCTCCGGCAAAGTCCGTGCAAGGGAAATTTACATCACTGAGAGTTGAATGGAGGTCAGCTGAATATTCAAATCCCCGAGAATCTTGAACAATTGATGATAACTTAAGAATATGGGAATACCGAGAGTTCTAACTTGGAGGGAAGTGACAAAAGACTACAAGGAGAATAACGAGGTACATTTTATTATCACCAGCTACTGTGTTCTTGTATGTGCAGCCGTTAAATCTTCCGAAACACAGGCGTTTCGGAGGCCAAAACTTCGTGGTACGAAATGTGATGGGGAGGAACTACAGCTGTGTAGGGAAGAACAGCCACGCCCACCTACACAGCAAAGGTTCTATAGCTAGGCTTTACACCAGTATGTGTCCTTCCATGTCGCCCAAGGTGTCCTTTCTATGAACAGTTGTATCGACGGAGTGAGCATTTTGTGACTTTGCACCAGTATGTGTCCTTTCATGATCCTTCAGGCTCCATTTCCGCGAACAGCTATATGGGCAGCGTGAGCACTTATATGGCTTTTCACCAGTATGTGTCCTTTCATGTTCCTTCAGGTTTCCTTTTTGTGAACAGCTATATGGACAGAGTGAGCACTTATACGGCTTTGCACCAGTATGTGTCCTTTCATGTTTCTTTAGGCTTACTTTTTGTGAACAGCTATATGGACAGAGTGAGCACTTATATGGCTTTTCACCAGTGTGTGTCCTTTCATGATCATTCAGGCTCCCTTTATGTGAACAGCTATATAGACAGAGTGAGCACTTATATGGTTTTTCACCAGTATGTGTCCTTCCATGAACCTTCAGGCTCCATTTCCGCGAACAGCTATATAGACAGAGTGAGCATTTATATGGCTTTGCACCAGTATGTGTCCTTTCATGATCCTTCAGGCTCCCTTTATGTGAGCAGCTATATGGACAGTGTGAGCATTTGTATGGCTTTTCACCAGTATGTGTCCTTTCATGATCCTTCAGGCTCCCTTTATGTGAGCAGCTATATGGACAGTGTGAGCATTTGTATGGCTTTTCACCAGTATGTGTCCTTTCATGATCCTTCAGGCTCCCTTTATGTGAACAGCTATATAGACAGAGTGAGCACTTATATGGCTTTTCACCAGTATGTGTCCTTTCATGTTCCTTCAGGTTCCCTTTTTGTGAACAGCTATATGGACAGAGTGAGCACTTATACGGCTTTGCACCAGTATGTGTCCTTTCATGTTTCTTTAGGTTTACTTTTTGTGAACAGCTATATGGACAGAGTGAGCACTTATATGGCTTTTCACCAGTGTGTGTCCTTTCATGATCCTTCAGGCTCCCTTTATGTGAACAGCTATATAGACAGAGTGAGCACTTATATGGTTTTTCACCAGTATGTGTCCTTTCATGTTCCTTCAGGTTCCCTTTTTGTGAACAGCTATATGGACAGAGTGAGCACTTATATGGCTTTACACCAGTATGTGTCCTTTCATGTTTCTTTAGGTCTACTTTATTTGAACAGCTATATGGACAGAGTGAGCATTTGTATGGCTTATCACCAGTGTGTGTCCGTTCATGTTTCTTTAAGTTTACTTTTTGTGAACAGCTATATGGACAGAGTAAGCATTTATATGGCTTTTCACCAGTATGTGTCCGTTCATGTTTCCTTAGGTTTACTTTTTGTGAACAGCTATATAGACAGAGTGAGCATCTGTATGGCATTTCACCAGTATGTGTCCTTTCGTGATCCTCTCGGTTCACTTTACCTGTACAACCTTGTGGACAAAGTGAGCATTTGTATGGTTTTCCACCAGTGTGTGTTATTTCATGATTTCTTTTTTCTCCTTTCTGTGAAAAGCTATTTAGACAGAGCGAACATTTGCATGGCTCTTCACAAGTGTGAACTCTGTCAGCTGTCGTTCTTCCTGTATTGTCCGTTTCTGGATTCCAATATCTCAAAGATTCGTTGGGCAGTTTTGTCGTCTCTTCTGTCTTGACTTTTATCATGTACATGGCCACAGGAAAAGGTCTATCAGAGAGGAAATCATCGACTCGCGTCTGCTCGTCATCAGAACACTTCTTGACAAAAGACTAAATCAAACAGAAAACATAATCAGCCTTATTTTTATATAAACACTCTCTTTCCACTTCAATACGGTCAGTTATTAAATATATCTTCGAAAATCTGCTTGCAAAATCACATGGAGTTTGTGATTTTAATATAAACTTGTAGCATACTCCACCATGAGTCTTTAGAACCGTATCCAAAAGCTTTTCTTACAAGTGATTAAAACCAGATCTCAAAACAAGCTGACAAGATAGCAGGTCCTCGGCCAAGTAGCCTGTTTGAGAACATACAACATTTATGCTTCAAATATCTCCTTAAATGTAATTCGGAAAGTGGATATCTGTATGTGGAAAGGGACATTTATCTATGATTGTTGAGACAAGTTGAGGAGGTTTGGGAAGCAGTGATGGATAGCGTAACACTGGAATGCAAGTCTGCAGTTGTTTATGTAATTTTGGATGGTGAAGCTTATGAATCGATGGGTGGTATAGATCTCAAGATGTCGCTTCCCAACACAGATTGGTACAATATGGGTGAGTCCAAGACGGCCAATGGCAGTCCTATTAGATTATATACATGTACTACTTCAAAGAAAATCAACACCAATGGCCATCTACTGATGCAAAACAATTTCTCAAGTTTGAAGTCAATTGGACAAGTTGTTATCAAGATACCGCATTCACAAGATACAGGACGGACGGATTCCAAGATGGTCAATGGCAGCCATCTTGGATTACATATTGCGAAGCACCTTATCAAGTTTGAAGTCAATTGGACAAATTGATCTCAAGATACCACGTTCACAAGATGCAGAACAGACAGAATCCAAGATGGTCAATTGCAGCCATCTTGGATTACATGCTTCCTGAATAAAAATCAATACCAATGGCCGTCTAACTGATGTGAAGCGCCTTCTCAAGTTTGAAGTCAATTTGTTGAGATATCAGGATGGACGGAATCCAAGATGGTCAATGACATACTACCTCAATGAAAATCAATACAAAATGGCTGTCTAACTGATTTGAAGCACCTTCTCAGGTCAATTGGGCGAACTGTTCTCGAGATACCGCGTTCACAAGATGTGAGATGGACGGGTGGATGGAAGAACGGAAGAACGGCTAGTATTTTCGTGGCGAAGGACAATAACGCTCCCCGTCTCACATGTCGATGATTTTACACATTTAAGATCCGGACACAAGAACCGGGTTTCTGTGTTGAAAGACCTAGCTGACGGCAGATCAAGGTCAAACATCTGGCTCATTTCACTATGTGGGGAAAGTACAAGTGTACAGTTTTTGCAAAAGTCATCTCCTATATTTTATCTTGATTCATCGAATCCATATTTTATTCTCTAGAAACCCTGAGGATATTGTGTTAAGATTAATAGAATTTAGATATATCGATCAATTCCAGTAGATATTTCTCTCTTCACGAGGTCAACCTATCATTCCCACGTAGTTGTGACATAAGCTTGATGTTTTAGACATACATTGGTCAGTACTCGGAACATGGAAATGAGGGTGTTGATGCCAGATCTGCATAAGTGACAAGTAGAATGGGGAGCGACTTTTGTAGATCTGGTTTTAATCTAATCAACAACTGTGTTTCACGGCTTACCAGTAATTGTTCACATGGATCATGCTCAACACCACCTTCTTGTTCTCCCACCGCATACTGGCTTGTTGGTTCTGTTTTTACTGTTACATGGCCCGCTTCCATAGATTCATTTGCAGGATGCCGGTACGTTATCCCATCATCTTGCATCACTGATCCTGTCACCTGATCAAGAGGTTCCAGTTTTACTGGTAAGTCTTCCATTGTCCTCTCAATTATAACAGACAATTTAGTCCCACTGAAATAAAAACACAACAATCATCTTTTATTGGCGGCTTAAAGGAGAAATATTCGGTAATTCATTTGAATTGAATTGAATTGTTAATGTAAGTGAAAGTATACTTCGATTGTCTCATTAATTGCTATTGCAAGATAAAGTATGCTTTACGGCTTTAGTCCTCTTGTTATTCATGTGAGCAAGTGTCCCTCACTGGCTCTCACGTTTGTTTTATTTGCTTGTTTGTATTGTGGGCATGACTATCATGTATCTAATACGATAAATATCGCATATCATAATACCACACTAGAACATGATATGTAATAAATCAAATTTAAAATGGGCTTATCGTAAAGTATATGGTATGTTCGGCTTACTTTAAATTTTATTTATTTTATATTAAAGCTAACAGTGTGTGTTCATGACACATTATCTTCCCTATGGACAGCTACTGCACTTAGCCATATGAACCTCGAAAGAGGAACACATGATGACCTCACTCTCCCGCTTTTCCCCCCTCTGAAAAGTCTACAATTAACAATGAAGTTAATGAGATTTATCATAAGAAAGTACAACTCAATTACCATTCTAACATATATGTTGGGGAGCTAAGATATCAACTGCGTCTGAAAGTTTGGTAATTTTCTCATACTTCTATATTTCAAAGCAAAAATTGTGTCCCGTCCTACCTGCCTCCATGTTATCTTACCCCCAGTTGATTTTCCACTGGAGGCTAACAGATCAACCAAATCTTTTGTTCTGTGTGAGACCCGCGTTCCTCTACAGGGATAAAAGCGTTCGGTGTCCGGTTTTTCACGTATATTATCGTTCTATTATCGTTTGAAACGCGTTTCAATAGCGTTCTAAACGCGTTTTGTATTCGTTTCGTTTGCTTCTCAAAGAACGCGTTTATACCTCGCAAACGCGTTTGATCATCGGTATGTTCATTTATCTTTCGTTTCGTTTCGCTTAAAACGCGTTTCACGAACGCGTTTATGAACGCGTTTGAAACGCGTTTTGAAACGCGTTTCGAAACGCGTTTTAGAAACGCGATTCGGAACGCGTTTTATTGTTGTTGTTGTTAAATAAACATCATCGTCCACACCACGGTTGCTTCGTCGGGCGAGAATACTATTTGGTCTGGGTTTTTTTATTAGTGCAATGGTTCGGCGACTGAGTGTTGATCAAAACCCGCATGGAGTCATGGTCAGGCGAAATTCTTTTTCGGTTCGGTATCACACGCCTGACTAATCATTTCGCTTGGTACGGGAAGACAAATATTTCTTCGCTTGGTGAACGAAAAGATTTAAGCTTGCGTTTGAAACGCGTTTTGAAAACGCGTTTCGAAACGCGTTTTGGAAACGCGTTTCGTAACGCGTTTTATTGTTGCTGTTGTTGTTGTTAAATAAGCATTACCGTCCACACCACGGTTGCTTCGTCGGGCGAGAATATTATTTGGTCTGTTTTTTTATCTTTGTACAACGGTTCGGCGACTGAGTGTTGGTCAAAAGCTGCATGGAGTCAAGGTCAGGCGAAACGCTTTTTCGACTCAGTATAACATGCCTGACTAATCATTTCGCTTGGTACGGGAAGACATATACTGTTTCGCTTGGTGAACGAAAAAATTTAATCTTCGCGCAATATATAAACGAAACGAATTACCGGACACAGAACGTGTTTACCCTTATATATTAAAGGCTATGCCACATATATTTATAGCACAGGGATAATAATAGCGGCTGGGGAAAGCCCCGACACGTGGACTTCCTGGCCTGGTTTGCCAAAAAACCCCACAAATTTGCACAAAGTCGAACGAAAAGAGAAACCCGTTCGAAACGCGTTTATAAAACGCATTAACAAACGCGTTTATAAACGCGTTTCGATCAGAGCAAACGCGTTTGACGAGAGAAACGCGTTTTGATAAAATAAAAATTAAGCGATATTGAAAGCGTTTCGTTTACTATAATCGTTTGGTAAGCGTTTGAAACGCGTTTACATTTCGTTCCGTTCGCGTTTCGTTAGGTCAAACTAAACGAAAATAACCGGACACCGAACGCTTTTACCCCTGTATGTTGAAGTAAGTTGTTTGCATAATTTGTCCATAGCTTTGGAAAGTTATGTCCGGCGATACTTGATACTTGATGTTATTGGCGGCACACACGGGAAACTTCGCAAGTATACAGGACAATTTACAGGAGACCTTACCATTCTTCAGTTTAGTTTACCGTTAGATGTGTCGATTCGACGGGAGGATACGATATCATTACGATTTCTGAGTAGGTAGATCTGATTTCTGAATAATTATCAGAAAGACATGTACATATGGGTATCTTTGTTCAGTTATGGATTATGTCCCTTATTTGTTTGTTTGTATGCGACCTCTTTGGGGTGTTCTATACAATGAAATTGAATTGAATTGAATTGCCATAACAACAACAATTAATCAATACAAAGTATATTAGACTTCTCCCAGCCGATGTTTCCGGGCAAGCTAATGCTAATTCTCTTAGTTAACACTCTGAAACATGCGTTGGGAGAAAAGTGAGGTCTGCCTCAATCTAGACTTCACAAACCTTGTTGTTGTTGTTGTCCTTCACCTGTAAATCCACCGATGTCTGTTAGCTATAGTCCCTGGTGCTGTATAAAA